>JAGDQP010026284.1:0-26067 GCA_022664845.1 Lepisma saccharinum
CGATACTGTGTATAGGAATGAGAGTAATCATCATTTTGTGTAATTTTCAAAGCAAATAGCCCGAAATCGTGCTATGTTTCTAAGTTGTATGTTGTGAGTGCTAAATTAGTGTAATAATAAAGGAAAGGGCATTGACGTGATACAAATTTATGTTCGGAAGTGGGAAGTGTAGTTCTTCACGGCAACGGGACAAATAAATTATGACAAGGGCCGAAATAGTCTCAATTGAAACAAGTTATCTCATCCACGATTTTGCATATATCTCGTTAATGATGGTATCATCTAAATTTCGTAATATTATAGCTCCAACTGCTTCGCTGCTGCTACCATTTAGAGTTGATTTTCGTACTAAACTACAATTGAATTAATTTGGCAAACGAATGAAAAATAAAGTTTCATTTCGAATAATGTTAATTCGTATAGCATTATGTCTATTTTTATTTCTCCCGACATTATATTTGCATATATCATGTTGTTAATGTTTTTCTGGTGTACATACTTTCAGCGTAGCTTCACGTTCGGGCGCCATATGCAACTCTGTGTTCTTTCGCACTATAAAGTGTTTATGTACTGTGATTTTCCGAATTTCAATTAACTGTGCTTACCTCGATTGGCTTTTCTAACGCCTAGCAGCCACGGAGATGGAGCTCGTATTCCTATTAATTACGAACTCCTATACTATAAACATGGTAGATAGAGAACTTTTTATTATCTTTAAGTAAATGTGGGGTTTAAAAGCAAAAGCTGCAATTCCCACTTTTTTTTTTTTTTTGAAATTGAGATTTTAATGGTATTTTATACATTAAAGTGTTTACTTTAAGATCAGTGATTCCGCCAGACTCTTTTGGGAAGTTGTCATCTCCTCAAATCCTCGTATTTGAATTAGAATGTATATATATGGCCTTTAGGCATATAAAGCTTAGGCCGGGAAAGGGGAGGGGAAAGGGTTCGGGAAGACCTCAGCTAGGGCCTATGTTGAAGGTGCCATCTCATCATTTGATTGGTGTGACTGAGGAAAAGCCTGAAAAAACCTCAGCAAGGATGGGGTCGAAGCCACGACCTTCCGACTGCTACGCCAAGCAACGCTCTATCATTGAGCTACAGAGGCTCGGTTACAAATCATCCAGAGTATCCCCAACTATAATTTTCTTACGGTCAAAAACGAAAGAAACCATGCAAAACTCCGCCTATACCCTCCCAATTTTGCACCACACCAAACTGAAAATCCTGGCGAAATCCCTGTGGACATTAGTTTTCCGAATTCATTTATTTACGCTTGGAATATATATGTGTATATATACATCGTTGTTGAACACATTTCTTTATTTAACAAATTCCCAATACAGTTACCCGCCCTCGTGGTCCAGGTGGTAACATTGCAGACTTCGGATCGGCAATGGATAGGTACGTGCGTATCTCCGAACTTCACGCCCGACCTTCTTAACTGATATTTTCCAGGGTTTCCCTAATTTTCACCAGGCGAATTTCGGGATTGTATCTAAAAAAACGTCATGAAATTACCTTCCTCATTCTTGCTCTTTCTATCTCGGCCTGAACCAAAGATGGCTAAAAGCCATACATTATTATAAGTTCATATTCCCAATACAACTTTGATGCTATATTTTTACAGCATGTTAACAAAAACAATAACAAAGTGAAAAATATGGCTAGAAATTGGCCCCAGGAATATTCATAGTACTAATTGCTTAGTATGATCAAAGGAAACCGGCGAAAGCTGAATCAGAGATTTTCAATTTGGTGGATGTAAAGTCAAAATCGGGAAGGTGTCAGTGGAGTTTTGCAATGTTTCAATGGACTTTGATCACAAAATTTTAAAGTTGGAGGTGTTTTTGAGAATTTGGGGGGCATACTCTCAGAGAGGGTCTGGCTGAATCACTGACCTCAATCATGATGAGTAGCTGTTGTTGAGAACCCACGATTTTCCGAATTTTAAGTCCAAGCTCTATCAGTAATAGCCAGGGTGGCATAAGGCAATCTGCGGCTCGAGGCATGTGAACTTAATTGAGGTCCGTTCGCGAACACAATCGTGAGTTCACACTGCTACTGTTCGGCAGAATATTTTATTCTCCGTATCCCGATCCACGCGGGAAAACTGGGGCCCCAGACGGGTTAACTTGCCGAGACAGATATCTTCTCGCTCACTCCGCTCAATAAGAAAGGTTATTCAGATTGTGCAGAGTCATCAGAGAATCTGCCAAGATTTTCAGTTTGGGGGGTGTAGAGTCAAAATTGGGAGGGTGTGGGAGGGAGGAAGTTTTGAACTGTTTCTATCAATTTTTGATCGTGAAAAATAAAGTTTAGAGGTGCTCTCGAGAATTTGGGGGATGGCACTAGCACTGGCGGGACAGTAATAAAATCGTATTTGAACTAAGATATCGTTTGTATATTTTAATTACGTTTCAAAAAATCCCTGGATTTTGGGATATTCTTGTTCAACTTTTGCTGCACTGCCAGCCCTTCATACGACAGAAGCTGAGTGGTTTTCAATAATAATAATAAATTTATGCAAACAAGATTTTTTTAGTAATATAATTATAATTTTCTGTAAGTGCTACAGCTTTAATTAATTTTCTCCTATGTGGGAGACTAAGTAATTTTATACATTCGTATATTTCTGGCAACCATTCTTATTGAGGTAGTTTACTGCAAATGTTTCTTCACTAGAGAATCTAAGTTCAATCATCTACAATCTGTCCCGCTACAACGACCCTGAAAATTGGAAATGAAATATCGCTGACAATGACAATAAATATCTTTTTATGTTGATAATGTTTGTTTTAAAGTTAACTAACTTGACTTTGTGCAAACGTTTTACATAAAAATAAAATGTTTTATACGTAGTAGCATTAAAAATAAATTACTTTTTAAACTGTGTCTGCTTATTATTTCCGTAACAATTTATTTCAATTTTTATGGCAACACTAACATACCATCTAGCCCTTAACAGTTCATGAAAAGTGTTTAACAGTTAGACATTGTTAGGAGACCCTCTAAAATTAACCAAAACAGCAAAATTGAAATCTTAAACGCAAAACCAGCAATCTGCAAACAAAAGCACCCTGTAAAAATTTAAAAATTGAAGTGCAAGCCCTTATTCTTTGTGTATCTACTAGTTTTATGCCCTGGAACCACTGGACCAAAAATCACCCATATACTACGATATTTACCACCGTAAATTTTCTTTTGGCTCTCCTGTAAAATTTGCTGGAGTGGAGATTGCAGCTTTTGCTCTAAAGCCCCACAAATATAACGATCTTCAGGATATAGAGACTATCCGTATACGAACAAGTTAATATGTATGCTACTCTCAATACATTAGTATTCGCTGTAACTAATACACTGAGCTGTAGTTTTGTAAAATGTGTCAGTTAGTTTGCCTCGAAGTACAGACAGGTCATTTGAAATAGAACCTTTAATGTAACTGAGGAATATTGTTACCAAACGACCGGTATTGTGCCGACCTGCCCGGAAATTTTTAGTAATTTTCTCTATTATGCCGGTGACCGGTATCAAGGTCTCAACGGCACTATCCCCATTGGATATTTTCTGAAAATTAATTGTTAGTTAGAACCTCGTCGCTAATTAAATAATTAAAAATCTTTGACATATTATTGGGGTTGCCAATCAGTCGGAATTTTCGGCGGTACGGATAGTAACGTTACCACGTTTGTGATTAGTACCGGTAGCTGGTACAGACTTAGTCCAGTTTAGCTGGCCTAATTTTAGGCCAAACACGGACATAATTGTTGAATTCCTGAAACTTCGCACACTGAGTCCTTTATGTTAATGTAATAACATACTAAAAGTCCCCACCCCTCCCATGCTTACGTCATTCAATATGGCGGCTAATCCAATATGGCCGCCAGGTAGCCTGGTAGGCCAATAGGGTTTCAAATAAAGATATCCTGCTCCTAAACTGCATTACATATTGACACCAAGTAAACGCCATATTACGTAGCATGCATATAACTATTATGTATTAGATTTTCATAATCAAATGAAAATTATTTTCTATGTGAGAAAATTTTGAAGTTAAAATTACCTGTTATATTTTGTAACTCAACACAGTTTGTGCCTTCATAGGGGCACAACTAGCTTGAATTGTAATTTTTCTATAGTAATGTTGACTAGAGTACTCTGTATGCAAAGGAACGGCCTATTAGTAGCTGAATTATAACGTTTTTTAGAAAATGTTACAAAAATCGATTCTCTGCCAGCGGTCGTCTAAACTCCGATTCTAGCTAAGAGTTTAAGTTGGACATAATTGGTGAAGTCCTGAAATCTTGCACACCGAGTCCTTATTATGAATTTAATAAAATATTAAAAGTCCCAGACTCTCCCATGCTTGCTTAATCCAATATGGCGGCTTAATTAATATGGCCGTAACGAGACTCTCGTATCCTATTTGCTACCTTTTTGGTATCTTGCTGCGGCTCAATAAATATGTTTCTCATGGTTAAGTGAATGTTATGATTGAGTATAAGAACGGTATCTATTCTTAACATGAGTCCCCAACCGTGAAGTAACTCAAATTGGATAACACTATATTATAAACTGTGAGACAACTACTGTCTGTGATTATTGAACCCTGTAATGAGCTACACGCTAGTGATCAGTCAGCTTAAATCGTTTAGCGTTTGGTTCATTCTGTGAACGCAGATTTGTTTCATCACAAAGCTCATCTTTTGAATTGTCTGTGTCAGAATCAGCAAGATTAGGTAAATTTCCACATTTCATGCCATGGCAGTAAGTACAAACATTGTGCATGAAAGACCAGCGCGCTGACATGTGCAGCGCGTACATTCAGCAGTTTCGCATGCACATGAAATTAATATCAGGATAAAGTTTGGTACTCGAGGCTGAAGGCAACGAATAGGAAGAAGCTGTCCATTCAGTCTTCCATTCCCATTTATTTAGATTCAGATTGTGCCCTAACCATGACTGCACCTGGTGATACACACGCATGAAGTGCAGTCTACTTGCATCTGCTGTTGAAGGAAGTGTGGCAAGGTTAAATTGCAATGATAAACGTTGATTTGCTACACATTTTACGTACATCAGGTAACGAAGAGAGTTCAGTGTTTCGTCAGTAGAACCACAATATACATGCAACAGGAATTTCTCTCCTGCAGGTGCTACGTCCTCTTGTGTTTTTTTCTGGCTGTGTGGACACTGATACAATTTTACGAATAGATTCACTTCTCTTTAACAACAAAAAGAATGTCTTTTTTCCTTTTCCAAACGGTGCCGATGTGGTGTCACAGCCTGAAGCAGCATGGAATAAGAGACTGTTCTGCACATAACACAAGTTATTCTGCATATTGTTTATGTTGTACACTTTGTCAGACCGCATAGTACTGCCTGGTTTTATAAACATGATATTTGCATTAGCCGGTGTAGTGACAAGTAACAAAATTAATAAGTCTGTATCTTCTCCAACTACTCCTACATTGTCATTTGTGGTGGACAACCCTATAGCAGTATCAATAATAATACGATCAGCATCTGAATTTGCTTGTTTCACATGAATGCCATTTGACACTAGGATATTTATGAGAACAGAAATGAATCTTGTTTTGTTGTGTTCATTGGCAAGGAACTGCGATTGGTTTGTGGTTACTAGCATATTACTATGAAACACAATATCAGCAGATCTTTTACCCAGTTGTCGTCTTCTGCGCCCTTCCCCTTTTGTTGTTAGGGAGTCTAAATAACCATAAAAAAATACTGTTATGTTGTCTCCGTACGTTGTTTGCAAATACTGAACATATAGCTGGTACAAATCAGTGTAACAACATCCAGATGGCCAGACAGTTTTATGGAGTAAATAACCATCATTTCAGACATAAACGGAATAAGACACTTAATTCTCACAAGGCACTTTGTCTTCAAGAACTGGTATTATGCTAGCCTTGTTGGATTTCGTCATGCAGCCATTAACAAACAGTGTTGAAGGAGTTTCTGAAAGTTCATGTGAAAAGCATAGGCGTAATTCCTCTTCAGTCCTTACCACACACAACATGCGATGAAACAGCTGCAAGTGATTAATTGGAGTTTCTTCTCCTCGGATGTTGAAAATCTGGTTTGTAACTGATGATAATGGTCTCACTTTATCTCGTCTTTGCAGCCGGACGGTAAAAATATTTTTCCCTGTCATATCTAACATAGCCTTCTTACCAAATGCAACAGCAGAATCACAGTTAATTTCAACGCCTCCCACAACTTCAGTAGAAATAGATAGAAGTTAATTACCTGTGGTCTGAAAAGGATAATAGCCAATAGCCAATTGTGAATCATTTCAAGGGCCTTTTCATCATGTTCTGTGCGAGAATCTCTCAATTCTACATGTTGATCTGATGTTATGTTGGTCGCACTACTGAAATCTTCAAGAGCAGTAGACCTTGAGAACACATCGGTGCTGAGAGTGTAAACTTAGCAAGTGTGCTATCTTGAAAACCACGGCCATGCGTCAGACCTCTAGAAGTTATTGCTTTCATCAGAACTTGTTCTATAATCATAACAGTCCACATACCTGCCCACGGATTTTGTGATCGACGCACTGTAAAGTCACCATGAGAGTAGTCTGAGAATTCTTCTGGAGGTAGGTTTTCTTTGAGCTGAAGCATTTTCTGCAAATACAACTGGGAACATTTGGCATAGTGTATGTGGCCTGCAGCATAGAAATGAGGTAGGATTTGATGTACACAATGCAAATGCAAATCGCAGTCCCCAGTTCGTTCTGCCCTGACATACAGGCGCATGAGATCCACCTGAAGTATGTACTTATAAGAAGTGTCATCCACAGTAGTTTATTCTACGGCACTTTCATCGACAGCTCTTTCATCCACAGCTTTTTCATCTACATTTCCTTCATCACCAAAAGTTACATCGTCTGCAGTTTCATCGACAGCTCTTTTATCGACAGTAGTTTCATCGACAGCATATTTATCGACAGCTTTTTCATCGACAGTATTACATGGACATCATTTTCATCTATAGCTCTTTCATCGACAGTTGTTTCATTGACAGCACTTTCATCGGCAGCACTCATCGACAACGCTTTCATCGACAGCTTTTCTTTGACAGCCAGTTTTATCGACAGCACTTTCATCGACTTTACTTTCATCGAGAGCAATTTCATGGTGGTTTTCACGTGTAAGGGAAAGTCTTCTACAAAAGCATGTACTGTAGTAATTTACACATTCCCAAAGACATTTGCGTCGATTTTTTCCTTTTTCTTTGTTTCACAATATCAGTGATTTGCCCCTTTTACTGGTTGTAAATATCACTCTATTCTGCTTCATGTGTATTGATAATTGACATGATATTGGAAACAAAATTAATGTTGCCAGCTTCTCTGCAACGGAATCACTCCAACGAGTCTTTAAAGTCTCCCTTACTCGACAATTATTCCCTCACACTTAAGATTGAGTGAGAAATCTAGGAAATTTTTCACACATGAAAACTTACGGTATGTTTCTAATCGCATATATAATCATAATACTCTAAATAGTACTGATGTGAAAGAAAACAATATCGTCCTTATTGTCCTCGTCCTCAGTAACTTTCAGAATGGAAGCGGGTGGGGATGAAGTGTACTTCAGAGGAACACTATTTGGCAGATTTAAAACTTATAGGAGACATTTAGTATAATACGGGAAACTTTCCTCATTTTCGTCTTAAGTCACACACTGTTTTCGTCTCTCCTTTCAAACTGGATATACCTTCACCGATACCTTCACCAAAAGTACCAATAAAATACACGTATACGAACTTAAAGCTTCCCTCCCTTAAAATAAAATAAAATAAAATAAAATATATTGCTCCCCATTAGAAAATGCAACACCAAGTGGAGATATCGTAAGAAGATCAAATTTGTAGAATGTGTAGGGATGGAAAGTCAACTGTAATAGTCGCGCGAACTTGCTGTCGCTGTAACTTGTCGATAAAAGTGCAGGTAATGAAACTAAGAGCTGTCGATAAAAGTACTGTCGATGAGACTCCTTCGATGAAACTGCTGTTGAAGAAACCTTTGTTGACATTATTTTATGTTGGCGATGTAAATAGCTGTTGATGATAATGTTGTTGGTGCGAAAGGTGTCGATGAAACTGTTGTCAATGGAAAAGTTGTTGATGAAACTGCTGTCGATGAAACTGCTGTCAATGGAAGTGTTGATGTAAAAGCTGTCGAGGAAACTGCATTCGATAAAACTTCTGTCGATGAAAAAGCTGTGGATGAAACTGCAGTCGTTGAAAAAGCTGTCCATGAAATTGCTACCATGAATGTGATGTCAATGAAAGTGCTGTCGATGAAAATGCTTTCAATGAAAAAGCTGTCGATGAAAGTGCTGTCGATGAGAAATCTGTCGATGAAAAAGCTATCAGTGTAAAAAGCTGTTGATGAAAATGCTATCGATGAAAGTGTTTTCGATGGAAGTGTTGTCGATGAAAGCGCTGTGGATAAAACTGCTCTCGTTGAAACTACTGTCCATGAAATGTTCCGTCGATTAATTGTGTTGTCAATGAATTGCTCGTCGAGGTTTTCGTTGTCGACGAAATGTTGTCAATGGAATGACGTGTAACCCATGACCACTAATCAATTGGCATCATCAGAAGTACTCTATTATGGTTAATATTTTCATGGGTACCATTTCCCTTCTATTAATATAATGGGTACCTAGTACGAATTCACTGTGGGCATAAAACCTTTATTTTTTTAAAAAAAAAAACCTCTGCAGTACACATTAATTCATGAGTACATGTCATGAATACGTTGTGCACCTATAAATCTTGTCGGCACATTCAATTGAATAATGGGTACAATATGCCAGGTTTGTACTCACAATGTTTGAGAAGTAGTGACGAACCCAGAGTAGGGTTTTGAGGGGCGGTTGTTTGCCACCCAATTCTTGGGAGATAACAGAAAAAATAAAAATAAAATGATGGTGCAATATGAATCCCTGTGGCCGTCACTGCCTCTGAAAAATAGTGAGTATAGGAAAGAAGACATATAAAGGTATTGCAAAATGATTCTCATGCTTTCTGGCGTCCGAATGAATCATAAAATGGACTGGATAAAATGTAACATGAAAAGAAGTAAAAATAAAATGAAAATAAACAATTAAAATGTGTTGAGCCAAACAAAGGCAGAATAAATACACTCACCGCACAGTGGGGCAAAATGCGTAAATAGTTGGCAAAAGGGCCAAAGATAAAGTCAATGATATGCGGGAACGAGTATTTGAAGTGAAAGTACAATAGTGCCTTCAGACTGTGCTGATGGGGGTGAGGAGGTAAACTATCAGTGTCTCCTCAATCGTTTAACTCTCGCCTCCAACACTTATACAAATCATACCTTATTTCCAATCAATAGTATCAAATGATACGAAATTTGATAATCCAGTTTACTCAATTCAAGAACAATGGTAATGGAGAAATACCTGTATGAGGATATTTACTAACCATTACATTTATTACGATAATTCGCAACGAGTTAATTACTTTATGTTAAAGGTCGTCACCAGGAATCGAACAGGAATCCGCATTCAAATAGGTTGACTAGGAAGAATATGGGAAATGTAATACAATTTATTGGCGAAAACTCCGAGATACTATACAACGTAACCAAATGTACTAAATATAGTGAAACAACTTCGCGTTCAATTGACATCGTGTAGTACAGGCCACAGCAAACGTCAGACATTCTCAAAACCATGAGGTTTTTTTAGTCATGAGTCAAGAAGAATACTATTTTAGTGTTAGCATAAAAGTGTTAATTATTGTACAGTTTAAAGCTTGTTAATTAATCTAAAGATTGTAATATAATAACTCGAAAATAGTGACAACAGATTCTAAATAATTAAAAGAGACGTTTGAAATCTGTTTACAAATATGTTAACTTTGTTTCCAAACAACGCTTTATTATTTTAAAAGACTGAAATGGTATGAAAACACTAAAAAGCTATAAAACAACGTTATTTTCAAAATTATTTCAAAACACTCATATTTTCCTGTATTAAAACTAGTTCTCTGATACTTATTAAAATTATTGTGAAGTGTTGGATTTCAGAAGATTGTGTAAATATTTCTAAAATCTTGAGGACATATTGTAAAATGTATTTCCTTAAAATGTATTATTCAGAGTTTATTTGAGAATAATTGCCTGTCATTCAACGAGAAATGCTTCAAACTCTTCCTTTACTCTTTGAGCAGTTTAACCATAATCTTAATACAAATTGATCAATACTTGGAGGGACAAATTCCTTGGAAACCCGAAAGTATGATAACAGCAAACCTAATCATTTCATTTGCAAAATGTAAATTAATTTTCTTTTGATTTAATATATCGCGGCTCCAAATGTCGCTTAGTATAATACTGAACTGAAAAGCTACGAATTCGAAATTCCTGATTGCAGGGATTTGAAACAACAAATTTTAAGCAAAGGTGACTTGACTAAACAACGCCACTGAGCTCTTTAACGCCACCTCTCGGTATTTTGGGAACAAGGAAAGGTGGCAGATATTCAGAAGTAATAACATGTAGGCAAATGCCCGCTAGCACGACTGCCAGAAAATAACTGATCTAATTATCATAGGAGATCTGCCATGACGCACATTTGTGCTGTGTTCTCGACATAGAAAGTCCTTGTTTAATCGGGCAATCATATTTTCCTCAATTTCACAACGATTGTGAGTTATAATCGCTGAAAGTTATAGCTATATTAAAAGAGTCGGATGTCTTGATGTCCCCAAAGCACAAGAAACAATATAAAATTTATTAAGTATGCAACAAAGTAAATAGATAATATGATCATCTGTGGTGTACCCGAATTACTTAATAGAAACTCAATATATTCCTTTGTAATTTACACATTTATATAACTTTTTTGTATTCTAGATTAAATAACAAACCACTTTCAAATTTCTCTTCTAACGAGACTTATAATTTTGTAAGATATTTTTTTTCAATAACTGCATGAATTGCTCCCTAAATGTGTGGCACTTATAGGCTTATTTGTAGTTACCAACGTACCTGAACGTTGTTCTTGTCTTTGTCGCTTTAGTTTACAAGGTTAATGCAAAATATTTGGACAAGTTTATATTCAACGAGGAGAGTGGCGTAATTAGGAAGCTTTGTTCTTAATAACGAAACCATGCAATGATTTCATTTCGTAATTTTCTCCGCCCTCATCACACACAAATCTTTATAACTCCGCTGGTATGTAGATGTCTTAAGTAAGTCTCCACAAAGGCAGCTTTATTTTAATTCTAAATAGTATGGTTTACTGTCTACATTAGATATGCATTTAAGATACCGTTATTTGGCTCATCTACCTTATTTCATTTTCATCTTTCAAATATTAAATTGTCGCTAATTTCGACGTCGAAAAAAATCTTGAATTCCGTAATCTAACAAAAAATCAATAATCCAGTGCATATCAAAATACATCAGAATTCGTATTTATGGCCTCTATATATGTGTGTTTGTGCGTGTATATATATATATATATACGATATGAATTATATTTTCATGTCTAGATGTTCTGAAAGAACTGGTGGTAAACCAAAACGCTTAAAGAAAAATCAATATGAAAACTATTTACAAAACTATGCAAAACTTAAAGAAATCTATTCTGTTATCAAAGCTCTGGACAATCTCATGCTAGATATGTATGTCATTTTATGCACTACCCGAAATTCATGTCGGATCTGTATAAAAAAAATGAAAGTGACAGTGTTTGTGTTGACGTTACGTAAAATGTTCTTGTCCAATTGGAATGCTTTTTTGGACATGATCAGACAATGGATACGTCTGGGAAGTTATAATATCAGTTTGATTATAAAGTTATTATCTTGAGTGATATATCTTGGATAGAAAATGGCGGACCCCAAAAATTTATTTTCGAAACCATTTGAGCTATAGAGCAAATTTGTCATAAATGTGTATTATCAAGAGTAGTTTGAGAAAATGTCACAACCAGACAAGTTTCATGGGTAGTGTTTAATAGCGTTGAACATGGCCCAATTTGTACCTACAAACTACGATGTGCGGACAGCATTGATGTTTTGTTAGCATTTGAAGAAAACTGCTGAAGAATCGCATCGCATGCTTGTCGAAGCTTACGGTGATCATGCTCTTGGTAAGTCACAGTGCTATGGGTTGTTTACAAAATTTAAAAGCGACGATTTTGACTTGAGAAACGAAGAACGTGGAAGACCACCGGAAAAGTTTGCAGACAGCAAATTGCAAGCTTTGTTGGGTGAGGATGACGCTCAAACGCGACAACAACTCGCGGATCAATTAAATGTGACACGAGAAGCAGTTTCCATACGTTTAAAAGCCACGGGAAAATTCAGAAGGTGGAAAAATGGGTTCCAGATGCATTGACTGAATGACAGCAGGAAAACCGAAAAACCACTTGCAAAAATCTTCTCACGGCCCTATCCTCCATCAATGAACTATTAACCCTGCACATGGTGCGTTTATCTCGCTGACTAAAATATAATATTACTATTTCCGTTCTCATGACACGTAGGTGGAATAACTGCCATGTGTTTCTATTTTTTTCCCAGAGTTTAACCCCCCGTTATTTTGAGGATATTGTCACTTACAACTTAACTCAATTACCAAATATTTTCTCGCCAACTCTTTCCCTGTATAGACTCGTGGCGAAGCATCGCATCTGGAAGTGAAAAGAAAATGCTTCCGCCTTCGCCCCATTCCATGAATCACATTTCGCATCCATCAACTTTAAATGGACGCGGTGCGTATTCTATGTTACATAACCGCACACCATATGTTAGAAGTCCCACAAACACTCAAAACAAACCATTTTCTTCAGCTGTCGTAGTCTAGAGCAGACATCACCACATTAAACAGCTTTCGTCTTTCTGCTCAACAATTAAGGACCCGTTTTTTTTTTAAATATTTAAACAATTAGTTAAAGACTGGGTTGTTGTCTTACTAATTGCAATATCTATGTGTAGAGATTAATACATTTTAAGCTATGAATTTTTTTAAAATAAATAAATACTCTTCAAAATTAAATGAATCTATTTTTCCACTGCCGGTCAGTGACACAACATCGTCATTTCTAAACGAAACATTGAGTGTTGTATGTAGATTTCTCAAACGCGATACATTGGTTCAAGTTCCATTATGAGACGCCTTGGCACAAGTGGTTAATTCTGTCAATATTCTATTTGTAATAAGCTGGATTTTTACATATCGTTTATTTACCCATTGTTTCATTGCTTTTTCTTGTTGTCGAAGATTGTTGAGTCATATCGTATGTACTTTTTTAATTGAAATATTATTTCCTTCTCATGCCACCAAAAATTTTCTCACGATGTTCTGAAAACGGGGGTGAGGTGTAAAGCAAGGGTAGGGGTGGAGCATGACCCCGAGGTGATTTCCGGGGCCAGTAAAGCCCTGGGAACATATCAAAATTTAGATAATTGGGGCACAGGTGTTCAAATTTTGGTGGGAGCGACTGCGAGAGTTTTAATCACCACTACTCTGCACGTTCCCATGGTGAGTAATTTAAAATGTACTTTCTGTCAAGAATGTAAATGCATGTTTTGCGCGGGATTGCATCCTGCCCCTTGTTGCTATGAGAAAAATGCTGCACATTATCGGTTATCCACCTCGTCCTTTAATCAAAATAAACTGCTTGTTCCAAGTCAAGTTTTAACTGTTCAAAGGATGTTTACCTAAGACGAGATATTGCTAAATCGGTTTCCTTAACCGTAAAATTGTAGGATATTTCAGTATTTTGAAATTTTTATAATTTCATATAAATTAACAAAAAGACAAAAATATAGCTCATTTAATAGTATTTAGAACGGGAGCACCAATCACTGAACGATGCTGAATCATAATAGATCTGGAAATAACACAGAAGATAAAGGTTTTGATTACTAATATTTTCAATTTGTAGAATTTGTAGTGTTCTCTATTGAAATACACTAATATTGCATTTTTAATCTGTTTGAAGTTTAGCATTACTTGCGTTTCTAATATTAAATTCTTACACTAAAGAAAATGTAAAGAAAGTGTAATTGAGGCAGTGAGTAACCTAACGACTTAAGTGAGGAGAAGAATGTAAGATTTATTTAAATAGGAATTAAACGATATGCTAGTATTATTTTGTTTTAATCTTACGGATTTTAATTGTATTTTGTCGATTATGTAAAGCATGATAAATTTTGGATTTTTTTTTCAAAACAAATAATTTGTTGTCATTGATCTGTAAAAGGAATGACAGAATAATTATTCACTGTATACTAAGAAAGAAAGGCAGAAAGAAATGTTTGAGTTCATAGACATCAATTTATGGTAGGCGATTTCGAAAAAATTATAGTTATTTTTCTAAACGATGATATCACAAATTTGATTCATCCTGGGTATACACTATAAACTTCTTTGTCCCTATCTAAATACGTACATTTTTATAGTCTAATTCGACATTTGTGGGCTAGAGCGTTTCACGCCTGAGCAATTTAATTACAATTACTTCTCCCTGAATTAAGATAGGAAAGTCAGAAACTATTGTATTTGTTGGGATATTTTCTCGGTATTCGCCTGCAGAATTTCAGGAGAATTTTAGTTACTTATATTTGATTAATACCGTCTCGTTAAATTATAATGACAATACGTAAATTCAAGTATTCGATACATCATTAAGGAAACGTAAAAGGCTTACAGACTTTCTTTTTCTAAAATTTATGAAGTCACAATCCGATGAAATGAGATTTATCTCTTTTCTTACTTTAATCATCATCATCATCATCATGGAGTCAGTCTTTAAGTAGTTTCATAACACCAGTAAAGAATGATATTATATAATATCTGTTCTTATTTTCGGGAAAGAAAAACTTGCCGACAGGGATAACCACTTGCGGTTCTTCAGCTAAGAATAAGACACATAAAAACGAACTTTGTGTTCTTTAAAGTACAATTCAGAAAAGTGAAAATGCCATCCATTGTTGGACTTAGGATTTAAAGCACTTAAAGTCGTTAATTAACCCAAATTCTTAATTAGATTATGTTCTCTGTAATATATGTAGTTTGCTTGTAAATGGCATTATTCTACTTTCTATTCTTAAGGAATAAAATCAAATAGTATCACGTGTACTTTCTTTTGGTGTCAATGAATTATTTTTTTTGAGAAAAGAATACAATGTGCATTTAGACATGGTTCTCAGGCGTCCTTCTTTTTTCCTCCCTTATTTTGCAAAATAGCTTGAATTCTGTAGTGACCAGGCTAATAAGTTGAGAATTTGGTCAAAATTCGTATACCTGTGATCAAGATTCTTAATTTCAGTTTCCGTTACCAAAATATCAAGGAAATAATGCAGTCTTTAGTAACCACAGTTCATTTGCATTAAAGTTTATTGCTTGATATTAAGGTGTAATAAAAATGTAAAGTTTTTGAGGCATGTAAAATGCGAGTTCTTTAAATTAAATAATTCTCTTTATCAGTGTTGCTATATCAGATTTTAAATGAAAAGTAACAGTTTTTACTACTTGTTATCTAAATATTTCTGAAATATTTTCAATTTATTACACCATTAAATGTTTGTGCTGATAAAATTAAATTTAGTAATAATGAAATGTACTCCAATTTGGAAGTTAACATTGCTTCTCAGTGCTGTGAATTTAGACTTAACAACGGGGCAGTCATTTCTGTTAGGGATATATATTGTATAAGTCAATTGTGGTCCAACAATACTTGGATGAATATTGTAATAATCTTTATTGTACTATGGTAATAATAATGTCATGCTTGTTATGGATTTACATTCCTGGATTCTCTGCTAATTTGAAATTGAATAAAGAGCAAGCTTGGAACTGAATAACTATTTATTTATCAAGAGTACTTACAATATTTCTTATCGTAACAATTTATAGGCGAACACTAAGTCGTACCATTCAAAATGTGGAAAAGTTGATGTTATATCTGGTTTCGTGGAAACAATATACAAATAACTAATAACACTTTTCTTGTAAGTATCTCATTGAAAACATTTGAGATACATGTTTAGATAAACTTCATAATAAACAAGAAATATACAATTCTAGCTCATTTGCATGCAAACACATTATTTTCAAGCATACATATGTTCAATTTGTATTAACATCTGGTGTGCGATACGTACGAAACATGATCAAATATTTGCTCAGTGGATAAACTATTTTGATGTGAAAATAAAAATATGAAATTTAGACAGGTGATATACTTTTATATTATTTAGCATATTAGAACAATACGGATAAACATAATTTTGAAATGAGCTAACGAAATTAATGTCTACGTTTCCCTCACTCAATAAATACCACCTTACATTGCAGGTTTTGTATTTTTATATTTAATTGTAGTTAAGGATCTTTTAAGATACGAATTCTGTTCTTCATATGCTATAGAAAATAAATAAAACAACTGGAGGGTCCCGATTCAGTAGGATATCTTACAACTTCCCTTTTGTAGCTTAGAAAACCACTCATTTTACAATTATCTGTTCAATATCCGGTAGGAAATTTGTGACTTTAGGAACCAGGGTATCCTTAATTATTCATGTTAATTTTTTATTGTTCTTTGTAGAAGTAATATTAACGATGTACTGCTGAAAGATCATTCCTACACAAGAATACAATGGAAATCCCCGGGAATCGAATTCAATATTTCTTTTTACAAAAGGACATACTCCTACAAGGGAGAACATCGAGGCAATTAATTAGTCTCTGGAAAATCAAAATGACTTAACTTTTTTTTATTTTTTTTTTTTTAACTTTTCAGGACAAACATTTAAAGTTTTAGTGAAGGCATACAATATAGCTGTGCAGTAACATTTAAATTTTGTGTGTCTGGAAAATAGTTATTTATAGAGATGCGATAATTTTGCACCTCACTTATCTTTTTTTTACGTGGAACACAGATATACACACAACCCAACTTTATAATTATAATTATTATTATCATTGTGCCATTTTGTTTCCCCAGCGACGAATGGAATAATTCAAATCGAATGATTATGAATTAAAATTTCATAAATGTGTGTTCAATTTTATGTGTGTTACACGTAAAGGAAATATTTATGGTTTCGTACATGGAAAATACAGGCAAGGAAGTCACAACCTTAACTTTTTTCTTTTAATTTTTCAGTTGGTATATTCTTCCCACTTACATTTTTATGTTTGGTATAACTAATTACAAGTCGGTCTTGCGCCTTGATCAATATTATTTTGTGGTCTGTTTATGGTCGGGAAGTAGCCGGCCAAACTACGACGTTGGGGTCGACCTTATGCCTTACCACATGGTCTCTTTTTAGCCGTTCTGCCGGTAAAACTGATGCCAAACTACGGTATCCGACCATTGGTCACCAAAGGGTGGGGATAGCGTCGGAAAAAAACGTCGGCATTGTGGATAACTTATACCTCTCTGCCGCGTAGGCATTTGGTCGGGTTTTCTGTACTTGTTAGAAATCTTGCCGACGCCGATGTGTACCGATTCCCTACCGCCGGGCCTCCATTGCTGCATACGATTTCCTCATGGGGTCTTTATTTCTCTTTTCCCTTACACTTATGCCAGTGTTACTTGGAAGTCAAATTTATTACTAAAATATTTTGCTATTTATACTCCACAAACATATAAGAATCTAAGGTTTAGGCTTGCTTAGTTACGGGGAAAAAATGCAATATGTAAAGTAAGGCAAATTTTGGCACAAACCTTGTATTTCCAAGAAAAAATATTTTGCAAAACCCATTGATACATCGTGATTTTCCAGATATACAAATGCATAATCATACATTACGTAGGTATATATTTTCAGAATACTGTATAAATATTTCGCAACATTACATTAATAAACATGTAAATTTCTCTATATTGAACATTGATAATTGACATTTTAAATATAGAGTTATTCTTTAATGAATTATATTTTACTGTTCATATGTGCACAAGAAATTGATAATGAAGGCAATGTGATGAAGATTCCTATGAATAAAAATTACAAAGTTATACAATTTGTTATTTATAAAGTTAGTTGAAAATACATAAAAATGATAAAATACATTATTAATACTTGATAAAACGTTTTAAACAAAGAAACGTAGAGTGGTGATTGATAAATAATACAGAGATTACATAATATACCGTAATTAGATTACATAATGATAATAATTTAAATAAGTGAAGTTGTATTTACAAGTAAGAAATAATGAAGTGAACATGGTTAGACAGCGTTTTGCAATATATATATAATACTGTAAAAATATTTAGGATATCTTTAACGAGAACATCCTCCGTAATTATTGTATAAAAGTCTAAAGATATTAATTACAGAAACTTGAAATGTCACACTGTCTACCTTGTATCAAACTGTGTCGAATGCTGTAGGTTATATTTATTATTTTCTGTCAGAGCGTAGTAATCGATTATCGTTTTAAAGAAACGGGCAGGATCTTGTAAAAATTTATGTTGCGGAATGAATTCATTAAACTTCGCCATTTATTTATTTATTGGAAATACAATAATTGAAGAATTGTTGATTTTGATTTATTGTGTGCTCTTAGTGGGAAATATCGCGAAAGAGAAACTGTAATCGTGAAAAGAGAATTCTGGACCTTATTGAAGTTAGTTTAAAACGAAACGATGGATTTCATGAAAAGTTGCAAGGAGAAAGTACTATTGGAGTTCACAGTGCGCATACTTTCTCCTACGCTATCCCAGTCTGAGCCATAGATTCCTAAAGGCCATATTTGAATCCAATTCAATTCAACATAAGTTTATCAAATGCGACGATGTTGACTAGCTGAGTTTTCTTCTTTAATCTGTTGTCAAGCAAAATGGTTAGTAAATAGTACTAGGATGCAAATTTACAAACCGCACTGCCATTATGTACATCTATTCACGCTTTTCATAGTTACTAAAAAGGTTGTTCATGAAACAATCCCATCCAGATTGCTTGTTTAATCCAACAAGCCACATCAAGTTAAAGGGTGAGTTGCTTCTTGAGGGTTCTGGTAGTTTTTGAGTTCATTGAAACATTATCAAGCACGTTTTTAAGGCAATTCCCTCCACTTTTGTTTGGGCTGGAACACAGACGGATATCTTCAACATTGAAATGACCACACTGTATTCGTTGAATCTTTACACATTTTGGATCCCTTTCACAGTACTTAAATTATGCAATGGGCGGATACTTAAATCTGTGTTATCAAACTCATGCTGGAGAAACCTTGCCCTATTCATTTTTGATAGTCCTGCATTGATGACAGAGGTCATGTATCCATAAGTTTCATGGAATGATGCGAAAATTCCAACGGACGGTAATAGATTGAATACATATTTTAACTCATAAAATCGGAATATTTTAACCCATATGACCCCAGACCATATACGCGGATCAAACTTCCGGAATCGTAATCCACTTTTAAATACTTTTCAAACGGTGTATCACACGTCAAAATCGGTGAAGGAGTTCAAAAATTATGACATTTTAGCCGAATTACAGATTTTTGAAATATGATCGAAAAATGTGTCTGTCATTCTATCTGTTTCGTTAGTTACGGTTAAAGAATTACCGTTCTCGAAATACGGAGCATACCATGGTCTAAAATCGACGTTTTGTATGAAGATTATGTTGACTCTTTACTCGATTTCAACCAAATAGTAACTCAAAATATTTTTATATTTTTTTTTTTAATGGGCAGTCTTTCAAAATAAGTGATAATGTATTTTGGGAGTGTTTTTTGTGCCAGCATGGCAGTAGTTTTCCCTTTGTATTAAAACTAAGAGACTTACTATCTTCCCTTCCCCAATAGTGACACAAAGAAAGTCACTCGCAAAATGGATAGCACTTATTTTGTGAGTATAATTTTTGCGTCACTCTTCCCTTTGCCCCGAATGGGTTTTAGTACTGATATGAGTGATAGTAATAATCTCGGTCTTACAGTTTATATTATAGCATGATTTATCACAATGCAGTGCCCGTCAACTTTCTGTGATTCAGAAGCTTTCTTCAGTGTCGTTACTCCTTCCACAAAGACCTAAAATGAGATGTCCACATCAGACTTGCTATCAATGAAATCTTGGTATATACTTCAGTCTTAAGTCATCCTATGTACCGTATGTTTTCTCGTATGATGTCGGCTGACCTAATATTATCCTTAACCTTTCAGTAGCAGGGCCGTTATATCACTGATACATAATTTTATGAGCCATGTCCGATAAGCAAAGTACATTTTTGCTTCCAGAAACATTTGATACGATCCTTAAAATGTTATTAATGATATTTGTCTGTATATGACATCCATCCTCTTGATCAGATATACGTTCATAATATTTTTTAATTCATTCATCGCCGTTTTATATCTACTCACATAACATAAAAATGAGTTCCCCAGTTTCTATTTTGGTCGACCCACGAGTTCTCTAATTGATTTAGTTCTTGGAGACTTTCCATGGCACTCTACTTCTGGTACCACAAGATTACTCACAATAAGAAGCCTGGCTCTTACCCTTTCACCCAACTTATCATTTCGTAAGTCAAATTTATTCATAAGATTTTCCCTCTTTCTAAAGTCACAACCATACGAAAATACTTCCTGTGCTCTGATGTGTCAAACACTGAATTCTTTTCCACAAATAAAGGAGTTTCTTTTTAAATCGAAAATCACAAGATCACATGTCTTTCTTCTGAGGTCCTTAAACAAGTCGAAGATGTTGAGCGATGAGATTGGTTATCGGTCTGCATTGATATATTATCAGCTTTGATACTAGTACGTCTTGTATAGTTCTGCTTACACACGCTATGAACCCGAATAGTACTTTCTCCTTCCAATTCTTCATGCAGTCAATTTGTGATTTCAATCTAATCTCAAGATAAGATAAAATGAATTTTATGGGCGGTAACAGCACTATGGCTTACGCAACTAATCTCAATAACGTTCGTAAAATAATCTTTTTTTTTCAGTATTACAATTTCTCTTTCGCGATATTTTCCACTAAGTTTACACAATCAAAACCAATCATTTTTCTTTTATTGTATTTTCAATAAATAAGTAACTTGTTAAGTTTAATGTATTCATTCCGCTACGTAAATTTCACAAGATCATGATAAAGTTTCTTTAAATTTATAACCGATTACTACGCTCTGACAGAAAATAATAAATATAAACTATAACATTCAATTGAAAATACCACATCTTCAAAGGTAAGTTATATAATAGAACTAAAATTACACTAAATTTAATATCCAACTAATACAAATATGACTAACCTTCTATGAGGTTCTATTTGCTCTTGCTGAGCACAGAAAATAGTTTACAATTGAAGTACCTCCTTCCTTTTACTACTTTTTTCACTACGTACATAGCAATTTTGACGTGACTCAACCTTGTTGCAAGCTGGCGTGCTATCACACGGTACGTGATATATCACATGAAAAGGCCACCAGAATACACTACCAATTCATCACCTATTTTGCTTGCCGCTACAAATTGTCATAATTGTTGACAGCTCACAGCAGCCTAATAGGGATATGACACACAAAAGATAAAGCATTGTTCGCACGTTGGTACGCCTCATTGCTACCTTATTGGCTAACACAATAATTGTTCAACCATATTTATATGTACATCATTTAAAACCTTATGAAAAAGACAACAGCTTTTATCTCAAGCATGTTTTTGGTATTGTGAGTTTTAAGAAAGCTATACCATAAAAGTGTAAATATTAAAAGCAAATTAGCATTATTTTGCGCTTTTGATCTAAATTACGTCAAAACTACTAGCAATAGCGCAAAGCACAAGATAAACAGTTTTGTAGCCTGCTATCTAGGAATTATAACAAGCAAAGAACCATATCGTTATGTCTATTTGTTATGAAGATATAATACAATTACTGAAAGTCTGTAAATTTGTTGTTCCGGTGGTGTAGGGGAAAGAACAAGTGGGGTGGTGAGTTTTGCGAAAATGCATCTCTAATAGTGGTCTAATAACTGACCAAAATTCAGCTTTCCCCTAATATTCCCGATATCATCAAACCGTTTTATTTCCTGGGCTAAATAGAAAATTATGTAAAAAAATGAAATTTCTGAGATTTCGTCTTCTTTTTCTTTTAAGGTAGGCAAATATACGTATAACAATATTATTCACTAACTGTCCGTTTCTTACCAAATAAAACATGATATATTTAATAATTCCATTGTTATTACTTCTTCTCTAAAAGATTTATGTAACACAGGTATGGTTTTAAAAAATGTATGTTAAGGCTGGCGGCCATATTGGATTTTGACCCTTCGGACTACTTTTTCTTGTGTTAACATTTGTCACGTGAATCAGAAAAGTTTCAAACCTCTGAAAATATTAGTTTCATTTAGTAATGGGGGCGGTTCATAGGGGCCTACCGTATCTCCCCTTTCTATCATGTATTTGGGTAACATACCGATTAGATTTTTCCTTAGAATAGTCATTGATCTAGACATCACGGTCCATACTTCTTACAATCTACATAACATATCTCTTACAAATATTAAATACAGATCTATTTATTTATATTTTGAAATTAAATGTGTAGATGAAAAGCTAAAACTAACCTCCAAAATTAAATATTTAAATTTCAAAATATTTCATAGTGATTTTTTAAAGAAATAAATAAATTTGTTATTCATTAAAATTTATAACCTACTGATAAACATTACATATTATTACATACGAGATAACAATAACCGCATTATAGATTATCTGCAATATCAACAAAGCCTTAAGGAACAACCAAAAATAAAAAAAACAAACACAAACAACAATAAGGGAAACAGCATTTAAAGAAGAAATATCTCCTCCAATTCCTTCTCCGGAGGTAGCGTCCAAAGAACTGAAGAAACATTACCATGCTGAACGACGTTACCATTACGCTGCAATAGCAAAGCAGTAGCGTGAGCATTGCCGGAAAAGGGCCCAATGCGTCGTCCAACTTCTTCCTTGATGAAATTGAAGCTTTCGGTGCCCCAAGTACCGCTTGACTCGATTGCAATGGCAATGAAGATGAATTTATCTAACAGGGTACTGTATTTTCTGTTTTATTCGACCTCTCGACGGGAAGCAGCACCACCAACTCGCAAAGATGAATGACGAAGATTCGAGAGGGCAAACGTATCAACACAAGTAAAATCCCATAACAAAGATCTTCATCTTTTCCAAGGCACTAGAGTTATACCGTCAGGTCTCTTACCATTGGAACGTCTACATCCAGATGGTTCACGAACTGAAGGTACTTTGGCTGAAATAAGCGCACGAAGAATTACGTCATTTACACTGGCATGACGCATGTGTCTACCAGCACTACGAACACAATAGAGACCGTGAAGGCCTCGTTGATGTACGAACGTCCCACAAGCTGGAGGATTGTGAGGTACACAGACATCAGCTCCTATAGTCGTAAAACAACAGCAATACGAAAACTTTCATTGGATAAGTGGAGACCCAGAGGAGGAGAACCATAGTGATTATATTCCTTTCAAGAGATATGATTTTGAACAAGAAAACTATCAAATATATTACGGAACATAATAAATGTAAAGGTTTCTTTGAATATCATGTCCACACGTGGCAACTTCTCCTTCCACGGGATGAGATCTGAAGGAAACAAGTTTATTGCTTTACAATTAGACGTGAAATTACTAACCAACAGTCGATCACTTGAAATTTAAGATTTCCTTAACAAAAGAGGACATCAATTGTGTTCATATTTTACACAACATGCTCAAAAGGAGCACTTAACATCTGCATTAAATAATCTGGATTATCCTTCTTAAAAGCAATAACTTTATCCAACTGAGATTCTAAACCATTCAACTTGAAATCATTTCTTGTCTTGGATCTGAAATGTAAAAATTGGATTGTTACTAAGTTACAAATATAAGAACACTAAGTTCAAAATGAAGTCACAAGAACAAAACAAATAATTAGTTAACGTAGCATAGAAGCTGGAGTAGACAATGGTTAAACATTACATAATTTTAAGGGTCTAAATGTGACAAAATCTATTAATCCATCATACGTAACTTTCTCTGTTTTACAGTTATCTGATTGAGTATTCGTATACGTCACCTATAGTTATTTTTCTACTTTCTCTCCTACGAAATTGGTTGTCAATGTGATATATATAGAACTATATATATATATATAGTTCGATATAGACTATAAGTCACAATTAACTATTATTAAAGTCGAACCGAAATACTCAATGACATAATTCGAGAAAAGTTTTCAGTTAAATGAATCGTTCAATGGTTGCAAAAGCCATTCAGTACATAGTCACAGGTATTCATCCTAAAACTTTCTGAACAACCTATCTTTTTTTACAGAGTGTTCGGAAAGTAACTCAATCATATGGGGGAGACATACTAGTTTACATTTACATTTATGGAACCATATACCAATATTCTGAGAGCCAAGAGGCGTCTCATACAACATGTGAGGATTTTCCATTGTCCTTAAGTCCCAAGAATTCTTGCCATTAACGTATCCACAAAGCGAAACGATGATCCGTCTGATTAATACAAATCACCAACAATAGTTACTCCACAGCAAGAGTTAACGTTTTCATAAACTAGTGACATTATTGCAGTTAAACCTCGTTATCTCCTAGCAATGCCTTCCACGCATTTTGTACGGAACATCTTAAAGCAATTCCGATAGAAAGATTGCTCTCGCTTGAAGGTCTCCAGATGGATATTTTTGTAGTCATAACCAATGCTTTTTTTAGATTTTCCTGTCATAATTGTGAGTCGATCAAGTTTAGAGCATTCGTTAAATTTTTCAATTCTACTAAATTTTCGTACAGATGCTTGATTTTAGACATCTTCAAGGATGTGTGCATGTGAGTCTGTTTAAGGCTTTTTGTGTGATTCTACGCTTGAAATAATGTATCATAATTAATACTGTCTGATCCACTATGTACACTGAGGTTCTTCAGTAACGCTTCCTTCACCACCAATTAAGTGCGGGAAAAAAATTTCACCATTACACTGTAAAACACTGAATCTCATAGAACATACAAATTAAAAATATGTTTTTTGTAAAACTAGAATCTTCTGTTGAATAGAATTAATTTTCTCCAACATTTCAAAAACTACTCTCTCGAAGAACACAAAGACAATGATGTTCCAATTGCTTTAGAAACTTAGCTTTACAAGAGAGGTATTCAAGGATTTATATAAAGAATTTCTTCGTTGTTAAAATGTTATAAAAAAATACTAACAATCTCACTTCGAAATCGGAAGGCTCGGAGCGGACCACCTATGTTGTGGTCTCTCCAAAGATTCTACATTGCCAACCAAGTGTTATTGTGAGTGTCCAGTTACGTTCTACAGACACAGCAAAGGTGTAATTATAGTAATACTTTTATGGGATCATCAGTTAATCTGTACCTTAATTTCAGAATTTATTTCATGACAAACACATATTTCTATAGACAGTAATTGGTTAAATTAACGATATCTGAACCTAGGTACTCGAGAAATATAGTATGAGTCTAACACATTATAATTGAATAAATATCATTATGTAATCTTCCGGGCAATAACCGTGACAAATTCTAATAACAACGCATCACGGGTATTTACCACTTATGACGCAGGACATAAAGAAGATTTTTAGTAATTGTTAATTTCATCAAAGAAACAGGTAGTTCTTTTGTTTCTAGATCACACAATCTGAGAAGCATGATAAGTCAATTGGTAGGTAACGACATAACAGGGAAGAATCTACATGACTTTTCGCTTGGTGTTTAGTCTACCAACACTTCAGGAGAGAGAGAGGTCCATCGATAAAACTCTGCCATTTTGAATTGTGATTCACACAGTAAAGCTAACTTCTTTCAATTTTTGTAGAAAATTTTTCTCAACTGAAGTCACCGAAAAAATGTTGTGGAAGATGTTTCTGTCTATGGATATTTTTCTCATGCGAACAAGTGGAAATCTTCTGGATGAGAGGAAACCCTACCGAGTTCAAGAAAAAGTTTATATATATATATATAT
>JAGDQP010026285.1:0-26065 GCA_022664845.1 Lepisma saccharinum
TCGGTCCATGAGGTTTTTTTGCGTTAACTCGTGTGGCACCCATACATCAAGCTTCTTTTTGTATCCAGCCTTATGCAAATGGTTCCACATGGTTTTTTGTGCAATGTTTAGCCTTTGGGCAATCGAAACAGTGCTTACACGACGGTCGGGCGCGACAATGTCCATGATTTTATCGACATTTTCGACACTTGGCCTTCCAGTGCGTGGTACATCTTTGACGTCAAAATTACCGGAACGGAATCGACGAAACCAAAATTGCGCGTGATTGGCTGTTACAGTATCAGGACCATAAACACTATTCACATTTGCAGCCGCCTGGCTTGCGTTTTCGCCTTTATCGAAGAAAAACTGTAAAATGTAGCGTATTTTCTCTTTCCTAGTGTCCATTTTGACGCTCGCTCACACAACACTGAGTCAACTCATCACAACTATCTGAACAGTGTTTGTAGTACGCAATCTCATCGTTTAAACGCCATCTCGTTGAACCCGATCGGACTTATACAACGCGAGCTACAGATCACTGAAGCCATCTATTGGCAAAATTATGGATTACTTTTTACTACACCAGATATTACTTAATTGAGGGGCCTAGATGCAAATGAATGTAAGTAGCATTATTATTATTATTTAAAATCGAGTTATACATATCTTTGTAATATTTTGCATCACAGATATTTCATGTCATATATAAAAATTAAATTCCGATCTTTGTTTTATTTTAAAATTAACTCTTGCATCTCTTTGCTTCTAAGCACCTCAGCTTATATTAATAAACTTATGTTAAATTAAAAAGAATAAGGATGAATTTGTATACTACTTACTATATCCGAGAACGTTCCGTAAATAATTTCAAGCGTTCCCTGGAAACTTGATTTATCGATTTCATTGTTGTAATTTACTCCAAACTTGTTAACAAAGTTTTATATAAATGGATACATTGTTGGTGTAATTACATTGAGGTAATTGTAATTGAGGAGAACAGGAAAAGAAGGGTCGTAATAAGTAGGTACTACATAATGACAGCTAACTGCTAAGAAAGTTGCAATCCAAAAGCTCAAATCCACAAGGTTTTAAAAATATTAAATATATGAGATTAATGTGAGTGTTAAACTTTAAAATTCGTTTCACGAGAAATTACCTTTCTTTCCCTGCACATGACTCCTGTTATTTAAGGATCCTTCTACTTGTTTAATGTATTATTGTTAAGCATAATACGTATGAACTGCTTTGACGTTGTAGTAGAAGTGAAAGGCATCTTAAAGACAGTTATCAAGTTCCGTTTCTTTTTCTGGTCTTACATCTAACGCCGCATTTTCAATCAGCAGTAGGCCCTAGCAACGTCCATTCGTTTAAAAGCCCTGGGACCATACTATTGCACCTACGATACTAAATTGAACACTAAACAGTATAACCCAAATCTTGTATCAATTTTCATGGTACCTTGGTCGTAGAACGCCCTTTTTGTCTCCACTAATACTCGGGTTACCATTATATTTACGGACTAAATACGGCCACGGACAGGGCCTTTAAAATACGTACTGTCCGTACGAAATACGGACGTATGGTAACCCTATTAATACTGTCTACATCACAATAATATGAGGAGCATTTAAATAAAACTGCGGACATAGAGCTTTCCTAAGTCGCAGTAGATAAGTGGCACCACTCGCCATGTTTGTCGTAGGCGATTGTGGGACACTGCTTGCCAGTGTTTTGTGATTCTTGGAGGGTTTCAGGGAAGAAAGAGCGTGGTTTCTTACAGCTGAAGATCACAGAACGGCACATATTCACTGCAGAATGAAAGTCATGTTTAGGTATCATTGTTTAAGTGTTTTCCGTCACGGATTGTGTTTCAAGGTAGGAAGCTGCCGGTCAGTTTTACCGGATAATCCACGAATCTCACGACCAGGACAAGTTCTATCGTCATTCGCCAGCGTATAATGACGGGGTTGAAGAATTACTGCGTGAGGATGTGTAGATCCAAAAAAGCAAGTGGCCACTATTATCGGTGTTACCAAAGAACTGTCTATATAATACTACACCACATACATTATTGTAAGGTTTAGGTCCCACGAAACATGACTTAGGAATAAAATGCGACACTGTTGATAACATCTGCTCCACTACTAATTGTAGCGCAAGGATTGCCTGCTTAGTACAGGGGACGAGTAAGTCTCATATCACTCTGACCTTGAAATTCGCCTGGCCAGTATGCATCGGAAACATACAGGGTCACCAGAGGAGCAAACAGCAGGCCAGTGCAACAAAGGTTGTAATGACACTGTTCAATCATTGTAGACTTACTGAATTCTTGGAGTTACCTACGACCATCAATGCCGATCATACATGAACACTCTTGCATCATTGTGGCAGATCAAGACCAAGAGACGTATGGTTTTCTAATAAGGGGGTTTCTTTTCACGATAACGCTATTTTACTACTCATCCAACAGTACGCAAGCTTCACTTGCCAAATTCCATTAGGAGGTTGTGGCTCTTCCAGCCTACAGTCCTGATCTGCCCACATGCGATTTACATTAGTCATGAGCACAAGAGTCTTGGTCTTGCATGAAAGACCAAGACAAAGACCACAGATACCGATGCAAGACCAAGACCAAGACCAAGGGATGCAAGACCATTACCAAGATCATATCTGAAAGACTCGCACAAGACCAAGACCAGCCTGCAAGAGTCTTGCACAACGAGAATTCCGGAAACTCGAAAATTCCGTAAAACAAATTTACTTCCTCTGGTAAATCCTTTTGCATCTATTGCACAAAATCATAAGTTCTACATTTGCATATACGTTTACTTCAGTTACGATGGAATGCCGCATGAGCCCTGCGATGAATACTTTCAATCGCCCATATCTCGGAGCAGAAGCCGCTTTCGGCATTTCGTTGATTCACCTGGACTTCTCTGTGTTTTCATGTGAGAAATCACCTCCCAGGTATTGAAAACGAACCGAAGTTTGTAAAGAAATTATGTTTTGTTGGAGGAAATATAATGTTATTAGTGGTAGGTATTGTTATTAGTGGTTGATATTTAAAACATACAACATTCTTTGTTTTGTGTTCACTTCAGAAAGTCCATAAGAACTATGAATTTTAATTTATATATCAACAAAAGCTAAATAATATAAAATATACAGATCTCATGCAATTGTACAAGACTTCTTTTTGTTTTCTCGATGCAACTCTGGAAAATTCATTACGTGATTACTCTTTACTGTTCTTTAGGGTACTCATGTCTTATGTACACTAAACTTACAATAGAAGGAAAAGTTTCTGTTAAGGATAATTTGGATAAAGGGCAAAAGTCTGATGTCCTGGCTTTTCTGATGTTAGGTTTGTCGTGGTATGATTTATTGATTCAGATAAAGGTGGATTATGGTCAGTTTTGAGTCTGTACTGATTTGTGGAACAAAGTCTTTGTGTTATAAGCTACTAGTCGATGTTATAAAATGTCTGTTGATATGTGGTATTGAAAACTGAGTTCTGTTCTATGTATTATGCTAGGGAGAATTGAGTCTGAATAAAACAACAGTTCTTGCAGTACACTTACTTGGTAATTTTTTTTCACCTGTAGATAAAGTCGGGAGGAATATTACTAAATGTGGGCTATGGTTTTGGATGCAACGAAAAGTTACTTTAGAGTACTTTAGAGATAACAGGCGTGTGGGCTTGTATTGAGCACAGAAAGGCTTCAAATTCGGCAGGTTTACTTTGATGCATTCGTTCCACAGCAAAGTATTGCTCCACAGAGTCGTAAGTAATTTTACCAAGCGGCCTTAGGTGAGTTGGTAGAGCGCTGGTGTCGTATTTGGAAGGCCCGTGGATGGAATCCCGCGACCCGCCATTCTGACTGAATATTTCTAGGGTTTTTCTCAGCCCCATGTAATGTACCGGACTTTCTCCTCAAAGGAAGGTACCCACAAAAGCAAACAAAGGGGATGGTGGAGTCCTGTTGCCGAAAGGGGACTTACCCAAAACTTCACATAACGTGGCAAAACCTACCTGGGAGACAAATCTACATTACGCCAGAGGAGAGGGCTCAAAACAAAAAAGGAAAACCGTTATCGGACCTAAAGACAAGGCGGGAACCTAACCATTAGTGACTTGCTTCAGCCTTGGACCATCGAAGACAGAACACGCACTTGTCTAGAACCACAAAGCATACATAAAAGAAGCCCGAAAAGAAGTGGCGAAAATGCAGTAAGTTGGCAAAAGCAGAAAGCTAGAAAGCGAAGAAAAAGGACCCCAAAAGTGGGCGTGGGGAGACCAAGACGAGAACATCCTGCAGGAAAGACGAACACAAAACACTATTTTAGTGACCTAATGCAACTAAGTCCCCAAAATGTACAAGACTCAACGTAGCCGCGAACTAGTTAACATTAATCACGAAATTTAGATAAGGTCAACTGATCTGAATCAGTTTGCTGCAGCATCGAATCAAAATATCAAACTTAACTTCATCTGAGGTACTTTCTCATATATACATGAAATAACACTTCGCGGACTGAAATAGCGAAAGGTTGGGAAACTTTACAGTAATACCACAGTGATGGTAAACTACCTGCTTCTTAATAGAACCCTTAACGCAAGGAATATCAGGTAAATATAATTAATTCTTGCTTAAGAATATCAAACTCAATGAAAAAGAAGATCGCTGAATTCCGTAAAAAAATAGTTTCTGAAGAGAATCTTTAGCGCTTCAAACCGTGCTTTTAAAGTTTCTGTTAATTTAACATGTCAGATGGTAAATTTATGGTTTACAGAAGCACCCTGCCTATGAGCATAGACAAGATTTCACCGTTATTTTTTTAAAAGATTAGGTTACTTTCAATTTCCAAATATGGTAGACATTCTACACTTTAGCCCAGTTAAACAAAATTTCCACAATCACCGAAGGATAACATTCCTTTCTAAGATAAAATATTAAATACAAATATAACTACTGGACAGAAATTTAACTTTGATATTTCAAATTCATTGTCAAAATTTTCGTATGTATTTTCCATTTTTGAACTTAATACAACCTAACTTCCAATTTGATAATACACTCAAGATATACCATAGTCGGGCTAGAAATAAATTTCTTTAAACGGCTTATGGTTTATCAGTTTTGAACTGTGCTTGTTATCAAAATAAAACATTATAAAACAAAATAAAACGTTATAAAAATAAAACGGACACACTGTAGAGATTTCGTGTAATTTAAACCACACCAATTTCCGAAATGAACGAACCAAATGCTGAGTGGGAAAGAACGTGCATTTGAAAAGTAGCATCAACTATAGTGCAAGGTAAAATATTCAACGCTTTCGAACTTGGATTTCAGAGAGAGAATGAGAAATTTTAAGACATTTACCATACATACCTAATTGTAAACCGACCCCCGATGCCTGCCAAACTAAGAGAACATATCCACTTCACTCATGTTTCCACAAGAAAAGCACACCACTGACATACTGAATATACACTACTCACTTTCACACATACTGAAGGAAAGGAGCTTAGAACCACAGATGATTATATTTATATTTATTTAAAACCGATAGAAAAGAACCACTGCACACCACCTATAACACAAAATCACCTCACATACTGACGAACCACCATATGTTACACGTCGTCCACTTCCAGTTTCAACCAATATGGACGATGAAAACGCCAAACAGCATAATATGAATTCAGTTGAAAGTTGAAGTTGAAGAAGACTGCTACCAAATATTTATATATTTCATCAGAAGATGCTGCTTTAGATATATATCACAGCAGCCGTTTTCAGTGCAGCATTTACAAGTTAATGACCATAACAGTACTGTCTGATCGACCACAGTCAATCAGAGATGAGGATCAAATCAGAAACAAAAAGCGAAAGGGTGTGTGGCTTAACCATCTAAATTTCTCAGCGAAATAAATCAACAATCCCATATCTAAATTTATTTATGAGTATTTAAAACGAAAGGAAAATTGTTGAAGAAAATAAGGCAATAAAATAGGCAAAAAATAATTAAGTAATAAAGTGGAAAAAGCAATAAAGAATAAAAATCCCGCCAATAGAACAATGAAAGAGATAACCATAATGTTTCGTCCTCTTTGACAACTTTACAAATAAAACACTTTGGAGTAAGCCGAAGTAGTCTAAAGAATAAAAATATCACCGACAAAGCTCCAACAAAAAAGAAAAACAAGACGCACAAAAAGGGGAGAGGATAAGATATGTTGCTACCGATCGACAATGGGTCGCTACATCCACCAGGCGAAAGCTTGAATGGTGCCTTAACTCAAATCCCTGGCCGCTAACTTCATCATTGCTGTCCTAAACCTTGGGCCATAGATGCCTGTTAGGTTTCAATAGATTAAAATTCAATTTGAAAAGTATTATACTTTCTATCACTCTTCTGCCAGAACTCGCTTGAGCCATGACTAGTCTCATTATCGTCAATTGTCTGGGTTTGTGGACATGAGTGATTCTTAGACGAAAACAACAATACTAAGTTTTAGTTAAACACAATATCCGTGTATGTTTGGTCTTTTTTGGAACTTACCTGTAGCACGGAGAATGGGAAATAATTGGAACAAGGTTTAGAAGATGATAGAGATCAAAATTCTATGAATTGTTACAAAGTAAGAACTTAATTGTCTAAGTTATTTTGACCATCATTTTCGATAACCCACGATTGCATTCTGTCAAATCTTACGAAACATAGTTGTGTGCCTAAAACAGGAAGTAAAATAATAAAATATTTCTGAAGTTGTTGAAAGTAAAGCGAAATTGAACTTCGGTAGTTCTATTCTGTACACTTACATGAAGATAAACAATACATTAAAACATATTTCCGTTACTATTGACGCATTAAGGCAGGCAATGACACGCATATTTTTTCCCTATACCGGTGTAAAATTTACGTATGAAAAGTATAAACTTCTTAAAGCAAGACTTGCAAGAATCTTGCAAGCAAGACCAAGACCAAGACCAAGACTGGGCGAGAAAGACCGAGACCGGGCGAGCAAGACCAAGACCAGGGATACCGATGCAAGATCAAGACCAAGACTGGGTGAGCAAGACCAAGATCGCTACGGTCTTGGTCTTGGTCTTGCTTTTGCTCATCACTAATTTACATGTTTTGGGTTATTTGGAGAAAAGTTTGGGGGTTACTTTAGTTATGACGAAGAAGTGCAGGAAAGGATGCAGCATTGGCTTCACTCACAACCACAAAATTTCTTCGACAGAGGCATCCGTTGCCTGGTAACCTAGTGAGAGAAGTGTGTTGCCAATGATGGAGAGCTGACATAGGATAATGCTTCACTTTTTGAGGCTTCCTATGGGTTTAATCCTGACTGTTCAATATAATTAATTCTATGTAAATAGGTTTATGAAATTCTGATAGTTTTCAATTCCTTACTAAAACTGTTTGTAAATATCTTGTTCAGTTCAATAATACTTTTCGTTGAAACTTATCAACGTGAAACTAAATAAAGCGACGTCAGTATACTTTCGTGGATTGGCTAGAAAAAAGTTACAACAAGAATTCTCTGGATGCACGAGACAGAAAGCAAGTAATTTCCTTATCCGGAGGTGCAACAGATGGCGCCATACATCCGTGGCGAGTTACGACAACTTACATTTAAAGTCAGCTGAGTAGTAGCCAATGCAATGGCGAGACGCTTGCAGAATTGGTCTGCCGTAAAAGTCCGAGATGTAATACGCTTCTTGTGAACAAGGAATGTTCCGGCAGTAGAGATCCATTATCAACTTGAAGCCATCAGACGCAAACAACCAACAATGTTGAGTGACGGAATCACCTTCATTCATGACAATGCCAAAGTCCACCCAGATAACCAGACTCAACGGTTGTTGTAATCTTTCTGGTGCGACTTGTCTCGAACACGGTTATTGTATGACGATTAAGTCAAAACAGCTGCCTGGAAGTGGTTCAATGAGCAGGGGCATGATTTCTACCAAATATAAACAAATTGGTCCAGCGGTATGGTAAATGTCTCAATCGCCTTGATGATTACATGGAAAACTGATGTGTATATTGCCTTTTTCAGAATACAGAATCAATTCATGCCCGATTTTTGCTTTTTGCTGTAAACTTTGTTGATCCATCCATGTAGTATGTCATTTATTACAATGTTATGTGAAAAGAATTAATATGATCAGTTACTACAGAACTAGGAAATCATAAAAAAGTTCTATTCTCTAATTATGAAACATGATATTTCAACGTGGTTAGGAAGCAGCAGCTAAAATACTCTTGCAAAGGAAGAGTGGTCTTTTTGCGAACAAAATATTGGAAGGAATCTTTCAGAAAACTAACGTGCTCTTTAATATCGAAAGTTCGTTCCTATGTCTAATAAGTTGTGGAATCCGTAAGCTTTAGAGTTAGAGATAATATGATTCGGAGAGTCCAATAATTAAGCAATTTATGTTCATTACCTTTCAACTCTTAATTTTACATTTCTGGTGGTTTCCTTACGAGTTACTGATCCGACTGCCAGAAAATAAAGTCAAAACGTTAGAGTCACCTCTCCAGGGACATATTTGTGTACCACATCAAACGTTTGCCTAAATTTCTTATCTTGATATGAAAGGACGTTAGTGAAGGGCATATATATAACTCATGACGTTCATTGACTTTAGAAAATGATTTCACTCTGTGGCGTTCGGCAAGGTAGATGGTAAGAATAGCGCAGTTGTAAAATGTAGGTGTACGTAGAAGGAATTATAAAAAACACTTTCATTGTTGTTTTACAGAACTCATCTTCATTGTTTATTTTGAGAGAAACGGACCACAAAAGTCAGCGGCTATGGCGGCATCACTGGCTCTTGGCGGATAATGCAGTGACTGAGGCACAAACGCCAATCGGTACTAATTTTTATTTGTAAGATTAGTATATTAAAAGATTTGGATCATTGTAATCCAACAGATGTAGCATTGTACCTGGATTAGAATTATTCTAAAATTTCTGGTTTACTTCCTTTCTTTGGTGTTTCAACATTAGGGGTTAAGGACAGAATAATGTATTAGAAATGTACCAATTAGCTTCACCTTTGTACATTAGCTCTTTTTATATAACTATTGTGATATGTATAGCATGCTACGTATGCTCTATGTGATTGTCAGCTAGATTGTTAGCTGATTGTATTACTTAGCCTATTGGGCTGATTTTTACGATCAGTTTATATCCGTATACAGTTAACGTGCCTACAGTTGCGAATGTCTGTTCATTTTCTTTATTTCGACACTTTCTTTAGGAGGTAATTGATCGACTGTAACACAACAATCTTAATCCATGATAAGAAGCATGTCACTAATTTGCTGTTTGTTATGAAGCAGATTATATCTTCTAGTATTTGTGAATTACTAGTTTATTTAACATGAGCAGAAAAAGTTCTTTCTGCTTTTATGAGCGTTCACTCAAAATGCGTATATGCCTTCAGGCTGCTTGCTAACAAGTTGAAGGAATAATCAATAAGAGGACATTGTTGGTATGTTTGCAGCAGCACAGATAGATATAAACTGTGTTGTCACAGGGATAGTTTACGAGCGGAAATTAAAAGCTGAAAGGTCTGCGCCGGAGAAGTGTGCTGTGCCAAGAGATTTCCAAAGTTGTGGGCTAGTACCAGGAAGTACCAAAACAGAGTAGCAGGCTAGTATCAGAACACAGTTCAGTCAAGACGAATTGTGGAGGTGATACGCAAACATGTCCAAAATTTGCAAAAATGAGATACGATATGGAATGGTACTTAGAGGATAAGCGGAATGTCAATACATCATGGATGTCACGCAAACCCTAACGTACTCAATGATGGAAGAGTGTGAAAATGCATGGTTCACATATATGCATATGGGCTGGGATACGTGTTTGTTCGTTTGCGAAGAACTGTATCTACTGGACAAGTTCGCTTTTGCGTGTCACCACGTCTACTGTCGATTGGTCAGAGTTTGAGATGCCTAAAGGCATAAATAAATTCTTAGGTGATAAATAAATAGCAGAGGCAAGAATTTAGTTTTCTTAAACTTACGAGAAAAAAATATGAATGAAAACCCACAAAATAAATGTACAATATTCTCAATACAATAATCAACAAATGAAATGGAGTAAAGGCGGGGGACTCTTACGATAACGAGCGTCTGATTTGGATGATGTGTGTGTCGCAGAAGTTTTGCCTAGATCTTTCGAACAACAGTTTCTTAGCTCAAGTATTTTTTTGACTTCTAACATGTCGACAAATGGACGGACGGAACAGTGATATAATGCTTCCCAGTTCACACTTTTGAAGCCTAGGAAAAACAAAAAAACTATTAAAAAATGTTTTGAAGACAAACTTACCTTAAACCATTCGTGCTGAAAAAAAATGTTTAATCGTGACGAAAAAGAAACACATAGGGGGCGCTCTCATATACAGTCACTTTATAAATCCTTGAATTGGCATGTCCCATGCTTTTCTTTCTAGTCATACATAAGCAACATAACGTTTTACTTTTTAGTACGAATGGTTTAAGATAAGTATGTCTTTATAAAACTTTTTTAATATTTTCTTTCCGGTGTTCTTGTTACCGGAATCCTAGTGTTCTGCAACCAGCCAAACAACAGCTCATTGCAAGCTAGTATTTTAGGATAAATAAGTTCGTATTAAATAGAAAAATTGGGGGGCTTAGAAGCAAAAGCTGCAATATCGAGCCAAGAAAATTTTGCGGGAGAGCCAAAAGAAAATTTATGGTGCTAAATATAATAGTATATGGATACTTTTTCTCCTGTGGTTCCTACGCAAAAATCTACAGAATACACAAAAAATAGGGCTTTACCTTCATTAGACACTTTAATGTATACAATTCCATGAAAATCTCGGTTTCCCAAAATGGAGACTGCAGCTTTTGCTTCTAAACCCACAAATTAAAATATGCTTTTGAAATATATAAAATATGGAAATATATGAACGTAAGAATGGAATATTGTATTGCTACGTGACTTACGTTGCTATGCAAAGTTTCATCATTGTCTGACATCGGGAAATGAGCTGAAGTAACGTTGCAAGATTTGAGGACACCTCGAACTAAGTGAACGAAAGAGAATTATGTAAAAATTGCATAGTTTGTAGCATAAACCAATTTAATGAAGTATTAACAAAAAAATATTTAAAAAATTGAATAACACTATGTTATTCAATACGATTACATAAAACTATACACTTAAGTCGTTTCCAAACAGATTAACCTTTCTGATATCCTGCAGTTAGAAATTAGATAGATTAGCAAATTTTTCAATTATCGATGTATTGATATTATGGATAAACATGCATGGCTTTTTGTGTTTACACAGTAAAAATGTAAAAAATAAAAAAAATAAAACAACGATTCGAACAATAAAAATGTCTTTCTCCTGGCTGTACCAACGTCTAAAATTGAAGAACTTTAATTTGTAAACAGTTGTGATGCTAGTGCTTGCCCTAATGGCAAACTGGTTTTTAATGTGTCTCGGTGTGTAACTTCTTCTTGAGCTGTTTCATAGTTTTATTAAAACGCATTACCTTGATTTCTATTTAAGTATCTTGAGTTATTTTTAAGTAAAGTACTTACAATATATTTGTTTTTCTTATAATTAATCAATGGAAGAGCAACACACAAAATTTCCATACCACTGTCTTGTTATACGTTTTTCGCTCATTCTGTTGGACAAATTTTAATCATTATAAATCTCGAAGAGTAAAATTCCATTCTTTTGGCAAAACTGGGCCTCGACTTACTTCTGCTGCTAAGGTACGTCGCTTCGATCCCTGCTCATGCCATGTGGACTTTGTTGAGACAAAACTTCATGTGTTTTTCTTTTCTCAGGGGAGTCCCGTTTCTTTCAGCTTATTTTTTCCTCCTATTTATCTCATGATGATAGATCCAAACTGATCGAAAGTTGCCTAAAAGCCTTACAAAGTAAATTCATATTCAACTCCCGAAAAACGTGCATTGGATGAATTCAATCTCTGTAATTAGTAATATCATTTTTTTGTTTATTTCATGACTCATATTTCTTTATGAAATTCTGAATGTTTTTACTGTAGCTAAAGGTCCATCCGAATCCACCATTTAGTACCCTTGATTATGCCGTTGTACCGTTTGATGCGCCGTTGTTGCTATCCGAATTGAGCGGCGTAGGGCGTAATGAAGGGTGTATATCGACGGCACATCTTGTGTACACTTGGACGTAACGTATCCACCGTTTGTGCGGCTAGAAGCCATATTTGAAGAATGAGAAAGTAATGTGTTGTTTTGAAGATATTAAATATGTGTGTGTGCGTGTGTGTTTTAGTTTTTTTTTTAACCTTAATCAACTTTTCTTAATAGTTTGATAAATTTCCGCTAATAAACGCAATCGTTTGTGGAAACCAGTTGTTATGACTTACGGTGATTTGTGGCCCACGCTATACATAACTGATTTCAGATCAGTTTCATTAGAAATAATGAACAAATTTTACTTTGGGGGCCCTAAATGTGTAAAATTTACAGGAGAATTGTAATGTTTGCAAAGCGTGTGGAAGAGTTGAAACAAAAAACAATACAGTTTCAAATTATGAAATAAGAGTGAAAGAGTGGAAAGTACGTTGGTGTGTTAAAGGCAATGTGCATAGTGTAATAAAAATATCTCACATTACATTTCTCTAACCTGTCTTTGCTCTTTCGACACTGTAATCCGAGATTTTGAAGCATAAATACGCGCCATACAAAGCATTCATATAGTTCCGCATCTGTGAATAAACTAGAGTGCGTATTTAACGAAATAATAATGAGACATAATTTTTCATAATACTTTATAAATTTCTGGTTGTCATTAGGTTCTATAGAAGTGTCAGTTTAAATTATTTGGAAGGGAATGACGTAGAGACCGTACATGTCTTAATAGCAGGCGGAAACTGGGGTCCCAAAAGTAAAATTTATCCTAAATAACAGGGATACATTTATCCCTTACGCAAGCAACTTAAGCTTTGTTAATTGCCCATGTGTAACTTCGTACACATGAATTAAAAGAATGTAATGTTATGTATAGTGCGGACCAGGTAATGTAACCTATCATGGAGCTGCTCTATTGTAAACACTTCAGGGCTCTTGTACTCTTAACTTTTTCGTATTTGATGCAATCTAGCCTAACCTTGCTTTAACGTAGCGTGTTGAGTCTCAAGCCAGAATATGAAAGACATGAGATTGCATGAAAAAGTTAAGAATATTAGGGTCGTGCAGTGATTATAATCGAGTACACCCCCAAACAAATTACTTTTGTTATGTGAAGGTTGCATCACGTTCTAGGCGTTGTCGTACCTAATGAGAAACGGTATTATTGGATTTTGTACACGGTAGAAAAACCACGTCAATAAATTTACGAATTAATATAAACCTCATACCAACAATAGCATGTAGACACATAAGAAAATGAAAGTACTTGGTTTAGGAGTAAATGGATGATCCGCTCGTGTAGAGCTTGTCAGGTATATTAAATTTGATAACGTTGAAAATAACAAAAAAATGTGACCGAGTACTCTCGGAATATTAATTCCACTCATGCTTTATTCTCACGGGAACAAATCTACTTTAGGGTAATCACGCTTCAATCAAACTTTTCCTAACCTAGTGTAATCAAGATTAATGAAAACTAGATTAAATTAACCTGTTACCCTAATGTGAGAAATTTAAACAACAAGAAAAGAAACTAAGTCAAAAAGTTCTGGAGTTACTATAAATGGTCCACCATCGTATCAATAAAGTTTACATGTACAAGGTCGCAGATGGGACTACAAAAATCTTTATTTACTGTTTCGAAAGTAAATTTACCTAACCTGATTACAAGATTGTATCGGACCAGCCGGCTACCATAATTCTTACAGAAAAAAAAAGTCCAGAGGCAAGCTTAGTATAATCTGTAATAGTAGTCTCACGAGATATTTCAGCGCTATGCTTAGGGGTTATCTACACAGCAGCAAGGAAACACCTAGAGATGTGACCATGACTTGCTACCTGATTAATTTAAATTTTTAGAGTCTCCAGATATCTGAGTGATAGGTGAGGGAGTCGACCACAGGTGACCTAGTTTCAAAGTACCATCCCTGTATTTACCTGGTACAACAACAAAATACGGAAAAACTTCAGGCAGGCCATAGATATCGACCCTGGACCTACCTGTCCTAGAATATATACTTTCGCGTCTTCACTTGTGTTTCTATGTGCAGGTTTGCATAACGAATTTTCTTTCTTTCTTATTATTTTACTACATTAAGATTTTCAAACCGCAACAACAGAAGTGCCTTGATTTGATATGTCACATAGGGTTCTGCCCTTTCTCATACCCCGATAGAGGGGTCACTCCCTCCAAAATTTTGAGTATAACTTTAAAATTTTTACTGTTTAAATTGATCCAGAAAAATTCTACGTACAATTCCCCGCCCCACCTATTTGCCTTTGTAGAAATCCAGTAAGGTGCTGCATATTTTCAGATATCATTCTTCGAGGAAATTTATTATTTTCTTACGTCTGCATTTAGTAAACTGTTGCAATATAGTTATAACATTTGTAGATAACTTTCTGTTTAACATTTTACTTTCTTCGGCCTGAGCCAAAGGTGCCAAAAAGCCTTAAATAAAAATGCAATTAAATTCAATTCCCATTTCTTCGGAATAAGACCTTCAACATTCGTACATGAACCTTGCGTCCATTAGGCTTTCAACTGTTATTACAGTAGTGCCATCTACCGTTTGAAATCGGACAACGGGACTAAACAGGGTACAACGGGACGATGCAAATAGTACACTCGACGGTGCACCGTTTTATTCGGTTACACCTTTAGTTGAATGTTGTTTGTATATGCTTTATAACTTTATACATTTTCAAAGCATAAACAAGAATCTATGCCACTCTTCTGCCACCTGAGACATTCTCCTTACATGTAATATTAAATTTTATTTGTTTTGTGGAAAATTTCACCCCAACCGGAAACTCTGTTCCTGAATTTGATACCAGTAAAGTACACAGCTTAAATTTTGTTGCCCGTCTCTTGTCTTGAAAACCCAAATCTATTTACAAACGGCCCATTTATTTATGTTTAACATAGTCGTACTATAATTAGAAATGATCGATGTTTCTCTGCCCAACGTGGTGTAAAATTTCTTTGGTAAGATCACAGAAAACCACTGTGTTTACTAAGCCGCAGTGTACTTGATTTTTACGTACAAATTTTTTAAACACAAGTTCAAAAAATGAAGAGTTAGGAAATCTCTAAGTATACTTTTTAAACAACTTTTCAGCTTGAAACAACATTGTTTCAAGACCTCTTGGTTTTCAGGGGTCCAGATATTTCTTCTAATTGTCGATATCTACAAGCACTGAAAGCAGGGCTCCTCATTGTGATTCCCCCAGAGATTTCCTACATTTTGTTACTAAATTGAGGCCTCGTAACTTATCTAATTCGTTGACCATTAAGTTTTCCATCTTTACCCTACAAGATTGGTCCCTTAGTGACGTTATCCTAAGATATCATAGGCTTAGGCAGTAGTTGCCTGCTAAGCTCATAAACTAAAAATAAAAAGGAATGTATCACAAATGATTTGCTTTGGAAATCATGACTGTTTGAAAGTCACTATTTCTTGAGTTATATTTTAAATACGCTGGAAAAGTAGTAGCATTTAAAACTACATATCTTTCAATAATTAGTGCTATTGCATATAAAATCCTATTCAGAGCACAACTACAAAGATGAGAGATTCAATTTCTAAGGAACAGAATAATATACTGCTGTCATTATAACCATTACTTTAAATTACTGAAAACAATAAGAATATTTAGTACATTAGATAAACTGTTGTGTTTTACTTGTAATGTATTAAATTGTGGATGCATGTGTTTGTTTTCTCTTCATAGTTTGTTTTCTCTCGTGACTGATATAAATTTTGATAAGTGTTGAAAGCACACAGTATGTCGGAAACCGAAATAACTAAGATTTACAATAATTATGCTTGCTCTCCACTTGTGCCACCTACTTTCCGACTGTTTAATTTGATGTAAGACCGTTCATAATGTTTAATTTCTCATGAGTGGTCTATTTTTTGTACTCAAATTTAAAGAGTCTGTAGATTATTGAAAGAAGTAGATCGACTAAAAAAAAAAATATTCACTTAAATATTTTTGCAGGTGTACATATGAGTCATCTATACTCGTGCACCCGTGTAGTTTCTGCTCTGTCAGTCATAAACCACAATGGATATCTTAAAGGGGAGTATATTTTTAATGTATATTAAGAGCACGTGAGAGTAACGCCCGTACTTTTCTATATTTTTAAAAATATAATGAATTTTTTAAGCACGTATTGAAAAATACTGATTAGTATATACGAAATGAACTTACCCAGTCTCCACCAAGGAACCAACATTTTTTTCCACGTGGAGGCGGACGCAATGACATACTTGACATAGCTCTGATTAAAGGTATAACCATTACAGAAGGCCCTCAAACAATCCAAGCTTTAGAATCTGATCATATTCCAGTATGTCTAAACATCCATCACTTGCATGCTCCAGATGCAAGAGCTTTACCACACCTACACAGAACTGACTGTAATAATACCTAGCTCGTACAACAAACCCAAATCTATAAATAAACAGCGCTGCTGACATTGAAACCACCGTTGACCCTATCACAGCTAACTTCAAATCAGCACTAAGACTCAATACTACCACACTCAAAGCCTCTTCTCTCCCTGGCACCGATTTCACTCCTGAGGATCTACGAACTCATCCACTAATATCTATAAAAAGATGGGTCCGCAGTAAATGGCAAGAAATTAGACTACCATTATACAAATCTCTGTGGAACCACCTAAAACGACGAGTCCAAAAACGTCTTCGATGACTCATCACACGTCACTGGTCCAAAAGGATACAAGAATTAAACCATCCAAATTATGAATTTTGGACATTAGCCAAAGCCTTAATCAAAAAAGATTCAGCAAACTCAAACCGCCCCATACATGAACCGAGATGGCTCACATATAACCCAGAAGACCAAGCAGAAGTTCTTGCCGAACAATTACAGACACAATTTAGTTTAAATCCGGATCCATACGATGAAGAAACCATCCGCATTGTCAATCAAAATCTTCATTCTGCCAATTACAACTCACCATTCGCACCAGAGTCATTAATCACTCCTAGGGAGCTGCAGAAAGTAATTAAAAAACTACGGGGCCGACGTGCTGCTGGACCAGATGGAATTCCTGCTCTCGCTCTCATGCACATTCCACGCAAAATGCTTATATTGCTAACTAGACTGGTCAACGCCATAGTACAACATGTCCTGTGACTATTCCTGACAGTGGAAAATTGCAAAAGTCATTATGATCCCAAAATCAGGCAAAGATCATCTGTTTCCACAAAATCACAGACCAATCAGTCTTCTATCAGTAATAAGGAAGCTCTTTGAACGCCTCCTCAAGACAAGATTATTTAGACACATATAAGACCTAAATCTTTTCCCACATCATCAATTTTGCTTTTCGGCCGCAGTTCAACACTCAAGCACAGTTGTTTGTACGGTTGAAGAAATAACTTTACAATTCAATCGAAAAGGACATACTTTCGGCATTTTTCTTGATACAGAAAAAGCTTTTAACAAAGTTTGACACAAGGGACTACTATATAAATTTGATCTTTTTCAATTTCATCATCAATACTTACGTATCCTAAAATCATATCTTCAGGACCGCTCCTTCTACGTTTCACGTCAAAAAACAATTTCCAATTCATATCCGATTACATCTGGTGTACCGCAAGGCTCTGTATTGGCTCCTGTACTGTACAACCTTTACACAACTGACATACCACCTCATCAACACAGTCTTCTTGCGACATTTGCCGACGATACAGCCATCTTCGCCTCATCTCATCAAGTCCGATTCGCCCTCCGATACGCTCAGCAACACCTGAACATCATAGAAGATTGGAGTACAAAATGGCGCCTAAAACTCAATGCAGAGAAAACAACTCTGGTTCATTTTACAAAAAGAAGGACTGCACCACCTCACACATTAACAATATTTGGTACTCAACTACCGTACAGTCCTAGTGCCACATATTTAGGAGTTGAATTGGGTAGAAGACTCGCCTTCCAAAACCATCTCAGAAACATTGCCTCTAAAGCAATGCAACGTACTGCTGCACTATACCCCTTACTAAAAAAAAACGATAACGGACTCTCACTCAAAATCCCGTCTACACGTCTATTTTTTGATGATGCGACCTAAACTAAGAGATGCAGCGCCAGCCTGGAATCATGCTGCCAAATCTCACCATCTTTTGCTACAGAGAGTTCAAAATAGAGCTGCCAGATACATCACAGGGCATCCACAAGACACCAGCAGTCCACAGCTTCATGAAGACCTGGACATACCCACAGCTTCAAGATGTAATAGATGATCCTCCTCCTCCTCCACTTATTCGGAATTTGAAACGAGTTCATTTTGTCAAGAAATTTGACAGCTCGTAAAGTAAAACATAATAACGCAAGTGTTCAAATTTCTCATAAAAAGAAATGACATTGAATTTATGGGTTAGTTCATCTGATAGGAATTTTTAGGCATTATTGGGGCCGCTTTGGAAAATATTATTGTAGCTTCTCATTCATCCGTTAATCTTCTATGTAGACATTTATAGCGCTTTCCAATTGACGCAAACTGGTAAGAAGGTCTTCATGAATTTAGCATACTTCTCTGAGTAGCTCTTAAGTAAATTTAACTTTCCATTATTCATTAATGTTCGAAATATACCTACATTCAAGACGAATGCACTTTCTGAAATTCCTGTTCTGTGCTCCGTCTCGTAATTTCTTTATAGAAAGTAGGAATATAGTTAGCGTTTCAAGTGATACAGAAGTGTGTTCAAATAACTTGCCGTTAATACATAATATAAATAAATTAGTTTATTTATACCTAGTATGCTATTTATCACAATGTTTATGTGAAAAGAGTTAATAGTTAATTGAATTGCAGAAATAATGATGTTATGCTCTCTAATTATAAGACATCAGACAAAGACTCCGAACTGGGAAATTAAAAGAAAACTGGGACTAATACGCATTTTAATTCTTAATGCATAGCAGGACATTAAATTGAAAGTTACGGCGTTTTAATCCAGTCATTCTAGAAATATGTAGTTACGTACCAGCTGGAAATTAAACTCCGTTCCTGCATTGTTCGGCGACTGTGGAACGATTATGCTGCCACATGAACTGAAAGCTGTAAACCTTCTTAGACGTTTTCGAAAGGACAATATTTGATGGGATCTTGCCCAGAATAGAATCCGACGGTTAATGTTTGTTATATGGTGATAACGTTGTGAATTCATAAGCTAGAATGTAAAGCGAAGAGTCTGCAGTTGAGCAAAGGATGTGTGATGGATATCAATTGCTTTATGAATAAAGAGAGGAATTGAAAAAAGCTACATTAAGTATGCTCCTACTAAGAAATATATATTAAGATCCTCTTACTTGTTAGTTATATTACTCAGTCCTGATATAAATAAATATCCAAGTGGAGATGTGACTTTTATCCTAATACAAAATTTAACAAAATAAAAAAAAAATAATACCTGCCAGGAACGTAATCTAGAAATTAACAATACCCTACTTGAATAAAAAATGCGTCTACAATTATAAGGAAATGAATGTTCTAACCGTATTGCTGGAAAACTATGGGGAGATGTCTCCATCTTCCGTAAGATCATTTGCACTCTACTTATCTGCTGTTGTTCTTGACGCACGAAACAGCTTAGAAAAGGCAAGTATTCGTCTTGCTTCAGAATAGACTTGTCGTAGTCGAAAAGGAATATTACATTCATACTCACACAACTAACTACTTGAAAGTACCACAGACGACTTCTTTCTTTTAAACAACAAAAGTTGAAAATCAGTTCTCTGAATTAATTAGAACACAACTTCTTCACTTACACAAAACTTACCTGTTCATTCAATTTCAAGACGAGTTATGAATTCAATTTGAGTTCAATTTCAAGACGTGTTGGCACAGAAGTTCTCGCTTCAGTTCAAACTCACTGTTTGAGCACGTTCAAAACCAGTCACGTCGCGGTAGGTCCAGATCGTATCCATACTATCGTGAGATTTTCTAACACTTGAAACTATCACTGTCCCTGTTCGTTATCAGTAGGTTGCCTTTTACACAGAGTTTAACCAAGCTACAAACGAACTGAGATATATTTTCTGGGAGCAACTATTTCATAAAAACAATCATCTACATTCACCACATTAACCACAATGAAGAAGAGACAAAGGAAAACCATGAAACAAAAATATTATTTAATCGAAACGAATCATTATTACATATCCCCATATTCATTTCTTTGCTACACACTCCGCAAAGCAGCCCACAATTTCGTCAATATATGATTACTAGCCTTCATAAAGCGTTTCATAGAATGTCAAAGGTAAAATTGCCAATTTAATCTTGGAGGGGAAGTAGAATACAAGGATTGCAGACACTAAGAAAAGAAAGGAATAGGTTATATTTACAGCAGCATCCCCTATGGTACAGAATTTAACTTTGATGCAAAAGAAATGGTCTAATAATTAATTATTTAATCACTATTTAAATTATTTGAATTGCAAACAAGATATTTAGTTCTATATTAAGTATATTACTTTATTATTATTTCAGACTAGAACTATAAATATGGTAAATACACAATGAATGAGCTGCTACATTTAATACATTATAATTGCATGGATATCAATGAGTTTTAACATTCGGCACTTTGACATGAACAGGACAAAGAAATATTGTGACATTTAAAAGATGGCTTGTATTATTTAGTTTTACAAGAGTTCTCATAAAGAATCTATAATCGTGTTCTTGAAAAATAATAGAAAATAGTTTTGCACTAAAACAAGTGCAAATCAAAAAGAAGATGGGAAAGGGGTCACGTAATATAGCATTCTGGGCTAGAAGTTTACAGCCAAAAGGTTTATAAAGTCACTTAGGTTTTCCAGGCTACTGTACCTATAGTTCAGACTAACGACCCTTATCTCTCACAATCATGAAAAACGGCAGTTCTTCGAGTGACTCTTAGCGACACACATATATACCGCTTATTTCGGATCTAGCGAACGGTAAACCCGATTTTGATGCTTGAACTTGCATTTGAAAGCTGTTTGCCATACTAAAACACGGGAAAAATTGGGTTGGTAAGACGACCCTTGTAACCCTAGAGCAGTTTGAGAAAAATATCTAAATTTCTCATTTCTGATTCTACCGTAGTACTGGTCCCATACCATATAGGAGACAGAATCTTGCGGAATCGTAATCTACGCTTCAATTTCTTTCAAAGGGTGTATGACACGTCAGAAGAGGTGAAGGGGTTCAAAGGTTTTGGTGACCTTTGGTTCAAAGGTGACTTTTTTAGCCCAATCAGAGTTTTCACAAATGAGAAAAGGCCTCTGTCATTGGGTCTGTCTTTTCGTTTTAGCCCAAAATGGTTGGTACCAGTGGGGGTTGGGGGTTGGGGGTTGGGAGTCAATTGCAGACTTTGTTTGTGTCACTATGGCGGAAGGGAGGATATTAAGTGTCCTAATTTTGTTAGACAGGAAACACTCCCAGCGTAGTGATACAAACAAAGTCACTCGCAAAATGGATATCACTTCTTTTGTGAGCAGAATTCTTGCCTATTTCTTCATTTCTTGTTACTCCTTTCTTTACCACGAAGGGGTATTACTACTGATAATACAATTACAGCGAAACTGGATTCATAAACGTTTCGGCCGTAAACTTCTAGCAAAAAATGACATGTTACACGAACCCATTCACATTCAAGAAAACAAATCGAGATTCAATATGGTGGACTTCAAGATGGTGGCCGTGAAGAACACGTCCTCCAACATATAGCACTTTCCAACCAGTACTAATTATTATGTATTTGCTTTCAATTCCGTTTACCACACTTTTCGATCACTCTCCTAAAACAAGAATCTGACCTTCATATCATCGATATCTCGGAAGAAGCGTGAAGTACTTCTTGGGACAGAAACCTAATTTCCTGTATGCAGTGCTTTATATTAGTCGAGGACATTTTGATTCAATTCAGGTATAAATAACACAAGAATATGGTTCTTGCAAAAGTCTAGTCCGAATGTAAAGCCGAGAGAGATTGTACGCAATTCGAAAGCAAATTACTAACAATCTATTTTGGACTCAAACTTTTGACTAAAACAATTGTACAATTTCGCAATTAAGAGCTATGAATCTTTGATATAACTAATTGTATGATTAATGAAAATGATTTTTCACACACTTATTTTGCGCAAACTCTCGCACTCGCAAGATGGCGCACGTGGGTAGGAGAGACTTTGGTTTAAAATAAGATAACATAGTACAAGGCAAATAGAAACTACTTGTTGTGATCTAAAAGCACCATAAACTGTTCCAACGTAATTACCAAAAGTAATTAGTTCAAGCAGCATGAATATTTCTATTAAATGTTATATTTCGTACTCTTGGAAGTGCTTATAAACTTTACTAATACAATCATAAGTGGCCACGGGAAAAATAAAAAAATATACTCTTTTACACACTGTATTCCCCCATTAAATAGTAAGCTAGAACCAAAAGTAACTCCGAGATCTAGACCTTGTTTATACATAAATTTGCATAATCTCTCCTCTCATTGTATTAAATAAATGTACTGCTCAAACTCTCCTACGTAACGCTTGCGCTAATTATCCTCATTAGGGAGGATAGTTTGCGCACCACATAGCTTGGGTGGAAACTTACACAATAACTGCAAACTGGGTACAACACTAATTCTGACAATTAATTAGCACATACACTAGTTCAATATATATTATTTCGCTGTAAAACAATTCATTTGAAAATTTATGTATCTACCTTCCGTCGTAGAGGCAGGAAAGTAATGATAAGATGCAGCGAACATAGAAATTCAATTAACGAGTCTATCAGTAACATACTCACTTGTCCTTTACTCGCAACACATTAGTCCCAATCCTTCCCGTCTTTGCAAGATCTGCGCAGTCTCTCCTACCACACAAACTCTCCCGACTTTACCTTATTATATAAGTGACATCAATCTATAAACAGTGGTAACTTAAAGTTAGTTTGGGATTGGGAAGGATCCCCAGGTCTGTATTTGTACTACGTTTAGCCAAATCAGTTCAATACATTGTATAAACCTAACTAATCAAGGTTTCTCTTGAAGAAGAGATACTGATCTGCATACGGACATGTTCAGTACAAATGTGTTTTCACCACACCACTGTCTGACTCACTGTAGATCGTATTGAAGTTTTAAATATTGATCGGTTGCTTTATTTTAAAATATACCTTAAGATAGTTAAAAGAGAGAAGTTAAAAGATAGCAAATAAAAGAAGTTAAAAGAATATTTTAAGCTGAAAGATTATTGACAAGAAGAAGAATCGATAATAGCTCCAGATGGCATCCTTGAAGTACTCCTAATAGAGTATCGCATTGTCCAAAAGAGATTAGAAAATGTTACAAATTATAATTTTTGTTAGCAGTTTGATACACAGTGACGGAAGGAAACAGCTACATAACAATTAAAAATGAGAACTTAAAGAAAGTAAACAAATTAAATACTTGGGAGCATACGTAACATGTAAAAGCGATTTCACAAAAGAAATAAAAAAAACGCTTAGTATCGATCAACTGATGTTTATATTCAGTCCAGAAATACCTAACCTTGCGATTAATATCAAGGAGGTTGAAACTGAAAATATATACAACGGTTATTCTGAAGATAATCCGGATCTTACCTAGGAAGGAACCCTATGGTGACCGTTTGTTACTACAGTGGTGGATTTTGCGAGTTTCGTAAGCCACAGTGTTAGTTAGTTAATAATTTCTGTAGCAAAACATCGTGATTACCATTGTCAAATGGTCTGCTGAAATGTGTCTAAATCTATGATTACTTGGTATGTTGGTTAAACCAATTGACGACGACGCTCTCACCTCTTCATTTGACCTGAACTTCTTCCCTGACAAAGAGTCTTTTAATAGGTCAAATGGTAGTAATTACATGGAGATATATTAAGGCTGTACGGAAGTTGGTGTACAACGTCTCATCCCAATTTCATCAACGTTTTCATGGTCACCTTAGATGTATGGGGCCTGGAGTTGGCTTGTAGAAAGTAAGTAGTAGATTGCATTGATGGATCGATCATCATCCACGAAACTGACAAGAATAATACCGTTAAAATATCTAAATTCCGTAGCCATTACCTTCATGGATGATGACGTGATCTGGAATAATTTTTGGTCCAGAGAAAATTATTGTGTTTCTACTCAACGCATATTTCCTGTTATGTGTATTATTTTAATGATACAATATAAAATTAAAAGATAAATTCCATTTGAAGCAAAGAGCCAGATTGAACATTGCTCCGATGAAAAGTAATTCAATCAATCTTGCTTCTTATCTTGTTTCTATGTTCTAACAAACTTGGTTAAATCTCCTAAAGTATTTTGCATGTCTTATGAAGACATTAGTAGACTTACTTATGGGTAAACGGTGTATTTAAATTCGTTGCAAGGATTGTAATGAAGGCATTTAAAAGGATGCAATATATGTTTTAGTGCTGGTGTTAGAAATCACTGTAATTGGAGTTAATTTGAATATGGTAACTACGCACAATCCATATTGATTTCGATACAAGCAGTTACGACTTGTATTGAGAATAGTAATGTGTTTACATATATGTTAGAAATTCTAGATTAGTACCTGTTTTCAGTCTGAATTCTGACAATAGGCTGATCAATATTAAAATTATTCCACGTTATGATATTCAGTACAGCTAACCGAATATTCATGGCTTCCACTCTCCTTTGTTTTATTTGCCATAAAGGTTTTGAATTAATCGATAAGAACCCATGTAATGCTCCAATCAATCATTCTGATAAGAATCAAATAATGGTACTAATAGTACCTAAAGGAAAGCATAATAATAGATTTCCTTTCCGGCATTTAGTTATGAATACATGGCTCCTTTTCTGTTATCACAAGTCTGACAAGAAATCCCTTAAACCGAGGTCGCAAGTTAACTCTATAGGTAGGCTTATTTGAAAGTATGATGTGAACTATGAAGGCAGGAAAAATATTAGCTGCTAATGACTCACCATGTGCAGCAGGAGAGTGGCATAACATGAGTGCCCAGGAGGTGTAGAGATCAACCTTTTATTGGATGTATGAATTATACTTCACAAAATAGCATCGTGAACATTCAAGAAATGTTCAAAACAAACCATTATCTTGCACCATGAATACCGAATGAAAAATGACGCGGCACAGCGATCACAAAAGTGCGCACCATCGAGATCGAAGGCAAACTCCTTGGGAGTAATAAACTGTGCAGGACGGTGAGCTAAGTAACCGCTCTTAAAGGATGCATATAGAATTATATTGGTAATACGTGGTGACGAGAACTGATGGAATGTGATGGCCTACAACAGAATGAGAAACAGTTTGTCGTGGATTTTATCGTGGAACTGGCTATTCTTGAAGGTCTAGCTGTAGATGGCGCGATAATATGTTTTATATGCAGAGAAAAAACAAACATCTAGAGGCTGAATTTGTGCAGTGGTTCCAGGTGGTATGAACTGTAATATCACACACTTGCCAGGAGAGATAGTCTACGCTAATCGCAGACCAGGAATCTAGTAACAGCAAGTTACTTGCACCAGCGATTGGCCGAAATGTTAACTTCTGCAACTGTTGTTGTAGATATAATGCAATGTTTTTTTGTTTTTTTTAACGCTGCCATTGCTCTGCTTTATATCAACGACACTAGCAATGTTGCACTGTTGTGTTTTACTCGTCGATTAAGGAGTTGAACTACGTTCCGGAGCCTCAAGCTGTCCTTGGAATACTTAAAGTGCTACTCTCTCTTGCCATTAGCAGCCACCAGGGCCTAAAATTAAGTGGAGTACTCCACACTTTGTGGAACTGTAGGAAAGGAGTGTGGAACTATAATTCTTAAAGTGTGGAG
>JAGDQP010026286.1:6294-26064 GCA_022664845.1 Lepisma saccharinum
TGAGTTTGAGTTTGTGAGTGAGTTTGAGTTTGTGAGTGAGTTTGAGTGTGAGTGATTTTGAGTTTGTGAGTGAGAGTTACAAAAACTGGGCGCATCAAATTTCTTCAGCTAGTAAACATCTTTGAAGTAAGCTGACAGCATTAATATTAAAAGGAGACATGAGTAATTTATATTAATGGGAACTTCAAAGTCTGTTGTGAATTTCATAAGCTGCACACTATCTAAACTTTGGTAACAATGAGATAGGATTATATAGATCGCATATGTACATGCTGGGGTGATTAGCACCTTGCTTGACTCATTATTTAAGTAGAGATTGCAGTATGAATATGGAGTATATTACAATAAATTAGGTGTACATAGAAACAGTAGGTCTAATGCAAGTGAGGAGCAAAAATTGTATGCTGCCAGACAGCCGTAGCATGAGTTTTATTTGTATTTAAAAGTAGATTCCGTACCACTGGCAGTTTAAAAGGAGTATGATGGGCAATGCGATATTAATGCACGATGAACACTTTGTTCAGCATCAGACAAACCATCATAGAGGACAAATGCCAGTAGGACTTGTGGATACTAGAGAGAACGGAATTAATGAAATGGATGCAGTACCAATGGCCACCCACCCTCACAGGTTTCTCCAAGGGTTTTCGTTAGTCATACCAGGCAAATAACTGAGTTATACCTAAAACTAGTCACTGGCCACTAGTCACTACCTTCTAACATTCTCTCCTACCCCTATCCTGGCCTGAGGCTGTGACTTCTATAGGCCTTTACTGTTAAGTTTTTGTTCTTATGTTTATCTGTATTTTATTTCGATCTGTTGTGCTGTCCACCATCCTAAATACCAAACCGTATACTGGTGCGGATTATAAAGCAGTTGCCTTCATGTCTTAATGATATTGTGCTTGTTAAGACCTGTACGTTTCAGTTATGTGCTAAAGTCACCAGAGATTGATCATTGTGCTTAAATACCCCAGAGGCGGGGTAATAAGTACCTCTGAAAACGCCTGTGATATATTATTTTCCATGTTCGTATGGAAAGACAATTTTATACTTGTTTACACTGAGGTGTTGTATAATGCATGTTTACATGGGATTAACCATAGATTACAAAGGTGGCCTGTGCCAAACGTAATTACAAAGGCGTAGTCGGACTACTGTAGGAAGAAAAATGTTAAAAAAAAATACAATTAGTATCTTATTAATGAATTAAAAATATGTAGCTTTAAAGTAACATTTACAGTTTTCAATGACATATCTAGTTGAGTTGATACAGCAGTTACTGGCTTTATGGGCTCATACATCACTTGAGCGCTGTCTTTTGTCGCGTGGTTTGTTGGACGACGCCTTTGTAATAAAGGGTGTACATGGATGTTACATTCACACCTACACCATTGAATTTTATGAGAGTTCCCCCAAAATTGATTACTCCATTTTACCCTATACGTTTTGCCAACAAAGTTAAATAAGTTGGAGAAAACTGCTGCGAAGCGGGAACTATTTACGTGGCAAAAGGAACGATACTCCAAAGAATCTAAAGTTTACTGGAGGAAGATAATGTTAAGGTGTGTAGGAGTGTTGAAACGCAAATAAGAGTAAGTTTGGAGTCATAAAGCAATGTAATAAGGTTGAATAACTTGGATTTACATGGGACTATACGAGCTTCCGCCATGGGTGAGGATTGGGAGTAACTGATTGTTGACTGCGTAAAATTTCAAACTCGTATATGTATGTAAAAAAAATAAGTAAATGTAGATTAACTTGTAAACAGTAAAAGAAGGAAAAATTTAAAAGATCCATCTGAGTGTGACGCCATTAGTATTCCTCCGCGTGCCACGCTTTCCGTCTGAATCAACTGGAGTGCGTATTTTACGAATTAATTTTCAGTCGCTACCTGTCGTATTGTGCATAGCCAGATTGTCCTAGACAGTTTTAGTTATCTAGGACAAATAGTTCTTGAATTTTTGTTATTGTAAAAGTTTCAAAACTCGTTAAAAATATATATTTTTGCATTTTTTTCCCTTTCGTTCATAATGGTTCGTGGTGTCTTCAAATCTTGCAGCGTTAATTTAACTAATTTCCCAACGTCATAATTAAATTTTGCGCAGCGACGTAAGTCGGGTGACAATACAATTTCTATTGTTACTTTCACATACTTCTATATATTTTAAAAGCATATTGTAATATTTTTTGTTGATATGGACTTCTTTATCCTAAAATAAATACTAGTTTGTAACGATGTTGCGTTTGACTGGTTGCGCTTTAAGATTTGGGTCACAAATCATTAGCTTGAGAAAATCTATCTGAAGACTGAAATAACTTAAAAACTAATAATAATAAAGACAAAAGTTTTATACCTCAACAATTCGTAGTAAAAAAATAGTTTTATGTATGAGTAAAAAAAAACATGGGGCGCACCAATTTAAGAATTTATAAAGTGAATGTATAGGAGAGCGGCCCCCCCCCCCAATGCTTTTCTTTTTAGTCATGCGTGTACAAAATTATTTTTTACTTTTTAGTGCGAATTGTTTAAGAAAAGTATGTCTAAAAAGTTATTATTATTATTAACAATTTATAACTCAAAATCCTAAAGTGATAGAAACATGCAATTTTGTATTTTTGATCATATTGATGCATAGAACACAATTACCAAATATGACCAATTTTGTAAAATGTAAGGTCTAAAATTGTTTTTATTGGTTGATTTGGTGTGGAATAACTCTTAACAATATAGGAGTGCGCGGTCTCATTTCTAAGATTCTTCCCTCAGCTGCCAGGCTTCATATATTTGTAATAGCATCAAGCACTCCAATATCATTTTAGAAGAGGTCAATGAACGAATGAAATGAGTGATGCCTGCACAACGTTTAGTAGCAACACATCCATACATACGAGTATGGAGCAATAATATAGGAACGTAAAGGCTTGTTGTGCAGTTATAAATGTCTAACCCCGACTTAATAATAATAATGTAGTTCTCCCGTTTTAGCTAACCATGCTCCCCCTCGCTGCCGGTACAACCTTGAATGGATAGAAAAGAAACAGTAAAGAATACCGTATATTAAAAATGCGTTTGAATTATTACACATGTACTAAGGGTGAGGGAAGGAGCTTTAAATAGTCCAGACATATGTTTAATATGCATAGTCCAAAAACGAAAGCAAGCACAAAAAAATAACGCCGATGAAATACAATCTGGAGATCTGACAACGCTATCAACTATAAACCCATTGTTGACTACAGAAAATAGATTGTGCGTTTTGGAAACTACCTGTACAACAATACAAGAAAAATAAAACTGACTAAACCAAAGAGACCGGAAGGCCATGAATAAATTCAAATTGAAAGAAAAAATGAAAGTTATTTCGAAATTTCTGCCTTACAAATACATTTTTCTCTAACTGGTGAGTAATACATAAAAGTGTATTGACATTTAGGGTCCCACCAAAGTCGTGGTGAGACGCAGGACAGAGTTCGAAAAGAAGGGACACTCCCGACAAAATACACCCTGTATTATTCTGTTCTGTTTTTTCTGAACACGGGCTCATGTTTTGCGTTGTTTTACAAGTGACAGCTTTATAGGCTGGTTAAGTCAGCTGTGACCCTCCCTGTGCATATCCATGCAGTGTGTGGGTATATTCAGAAAGCAGAGAACCAAAATAATACAGGTTGCTCTGGAGTATATTTTACTTTACCTGCCCCAGAAAATTTAAAATTTGCAGGAGAAATGTGTTCTTTCCAACGTGTGTGGAAGTGTTGAAACAAAATATAACAAAGCATCTAGTGAGTCAAGAAAATATGAAATAAGAGTGAAAAGTCAGAGACTATTTCGATACATCCGCGCTCAACCCAAGCACATGGTGTGGATATTAAAAGTGATGTACATCGCGTATAATAAAAAAAATTAACCCGTCTTCGGAACCCAACATATTTTAAAGTTTGCCCCAAACCACTCCGTTCAATGGACCTCGGTGGGAATTGTACATGTGATCACGCGTACAGAAAGCGAGCGCGCCAACCTCTCGGTCACCCTAAGGTCGATAACACTTCTTTATTTACTGGCAATCGTTGTGTGTGTATAGAAGTGCCTATAATAAATTGTTTGCAAGAAAATGAGTGTTGTAGTGCGTACATATGGCATAACAACCGGCGGAAGCTGGGGTACGTAAAATAAAATTTATCTGGTGCTATATATTAGGCCAGCTTTTCTTATAGAGCGTTGATTCTTTTTCAATGTGGAATCTCAAGACGAATACGAGGAAAATTCCTGTTTTTTGGTACTTTCGGCGCATTTTAGTATCTTCTACTTCATGCAAGTTTTTATGTTAAGCCCTCGTATATAATGCGAGGATATAATCTACATATCACATACGTTTTTCTACATTAGATAGTGCTTTTGGCATTTTGGACGCGTTTTAGTATGTTTAATGGCTATAAGAACTCAGAACGTGGCATTTGGAGGCGTTCCAGTAGTCAAGTAGACTTAACCTTTTTCCACATCTTAGAAGGAAGGCACGTTACGAAGTAGAACGCGAGATTTACCGGCGTGTATTGGCGCGTTTTCTCGCCATGAATGAGACCTGTGGCAGTAAATGATACGAGTATGTTTTACTGTTTGTATTCATGTATTTTCTTCGAGATTGACAGTGGTTTAGTGTATTGGTTGATTACGGTAGTTTGAGCCTTTGCCAGTTCTGTAATGAGGTTAGATTGTGTGTGGGTGCTACTGATTGCACAGACCTTAAGGAGACTAACTTCAGAAGAAACTTTTACTAGCAAAGCACTCCTGTACTCTGTGTATTGGGTGTTCCTTTCTTAGTTGATTATAGTGTTATATTATTTCCTGCATAGGCAAAAATCAGTTTACCCCTTGTACATAGTGTATGAAGGTGCTTTGGTATCCTTTGAGTGCATCTCAGCTATTGCCGTAGTAGAGTAGCTCTTATATGAGAGTTTACGCAAGGAATGTATTTTCCATTTGCGCCCTTATTCACACGAAATAATTTTCGGCATTCCTTATGTGTAACACTAAATCGTACGATAGAGGATTTCATAGGGTTAATTTGAAATAGTGTTATTTAGTGCCTTTAGGCGTGTATATCAGGCTCAGGCCTGGACGGGTTGAGAGAAGGTAATCGACCAGGACCTAGTTTGTAGGTACAGCTATGGACAAAAGTATTGCTACATATCTTTAATGAATGTCTCAAATTCGCGAAATGTCCCATGTGTGACATCTAACTAACTCTATGGCTTATGGAACTCGCAAGTTCATCGCCGCAGCAACAAACGTTCGCCATTGGATTCTATCTTGTGCAATATCATGCCAGTTTTCATCACGAACACCTAGGTCTACTTCTCGAAGATCTCTTCTAATATTGTCCTCCCAACGACGTATCGGTCTTCCCAATGGTCTCTTTCCATCCGACCTTCCAACCAGGATAGAATATAATTTCGTTTTTCCCCCATTCGAGCTACATGGCATGCCCACCTTAGTCGTCGCGATTTCATTATTTTTACATTTGGTGAAACGTACAGTCCGTGGAGTTCTTCATTATGCAGTCTCCTCCACTCTCCAGTCATCTCGTCCCGTTCCGCCCCGTATATCTTTCTGAAAACCTTATTTTCAGATACACGTAATTTATGTTCATCTGCTAGGGTCGTACTCCAACTTTCGCAACCATAAAGTATTACCGGCAGAATAACCATTCTGTATATTCTGTCCAAAAACTTTTAACATCGCGATTAATATGAAGGAAATTGAAATGTGTATCATCTACTAACGGGAATTAAAATTAGGATTAATAGTTCCCATTGTATTACAAAATAAATATCACTCTGTGATGTCAAACGAAGGAAGTATTATATTCGTGGTAGAGTTTCGGATTTAGAATCTTTTGTTTACGAAAAATTAGATATTTGCAAATATTGCTTTCGTTTAGCTACATACCAGAACAACATTTTCCTCAAAATAGCGTCCTGTGATTGTGTCTGTAAGTTAACAAATTTTTACGGTGTTTCAATATATTTACTTTTGAAATAAGAGAAGTCAGTTATAGACATGCGACAACTTTTCTCCATAACTAGACCATCCAAGGTCGTTTGGTTGAAAGCCATTTGTCAGCAAGGTAAAACAGTGGAATATGCTGATTAACGTGCCGGAAGACACGAAGTTTACTGGAATCCCGTAATTTTTACTGTCCTCAATAAGTATAGCGCGTGCAGTTCAAACTGAAGGTATTTTAAAGTATGGCAATTATTAAACGCTTAACGGAAAACCAAAGTTATGCATCTAGCTGTGAAACACTGGGCTCTTGTAAGCAAACAAAAATTAAAAAGAAAGAAAAGCAAAAAGAATTCAATACTAAGATTCTAATTGTAGTGGATTTTAATTGTACTGTACATACACGGACTATTTATTGTAATTCCAGTAATAGGCCTAATGCCACACTCATTACCATTTGCTATTAACATATTAGCAACATTGTGTTAGACTTGCAGTTTCGACCTCTCATGGTGTTTCTAATATGATGTCAGTTTATGCTTACATAAACGTTGAACTCGAAAGTGATTAAATATTTTTTTAGTGATTATTATATATATATATATATATATTTTGTTGGACCGAAGTTTTTGATCCTAACACAGAATAGGCAATAGTAAATTAAGTTCATAGCACACAAACATCCATCTTATAGGCACTTAAAAAAAAAAAAGTTTCCAGAGGCAGATGAGACGATCTTGTTCCATTGTGGCGCGGAGCCTATCCTTTGATATTCATCTTCGAAACTGATCCCTCCCTGCTGCAGTTTACTATCAGTGATGCGGGGTGTTCTGACTCGAAGGTCTCTGGGAAAGGTGAACCGATGGTGGTTTGCCATTGCGTTTCATCAGATGAAGATGACGTCTTGACTGGAACTACAGTTTGACGTGGGCTCCGAACGCAATCGAACCCGGGACACCTTAAATCTAAGCTAGCGAGCGTTAGCACTCATCCACAGGAAATACTATTTTACTATTAGGAGTAATTTGACTTTCGAAAAGCAGCTTTTAAGAAGTTTGTAAAGTAACGTTTTCCTTTGGAAGAGAGTTTGAACGGCTTCTTGATTAACAATAGCTGGGCCACGGTGGCCCAGTGGTAGAGCGCTCACATTTGGTGCTAAGGGTCCTCGATTTGATCTCAGCTCGTGCCATATGAGGTTTGTGGTAATCTGGTGGACAAACATCGTTTGCGTGGGTTTTCTCGTAGTTCTCCCGTTTCCTCCCAATTTCTCATTCCACTAATTCTCCCATCATAATTCATTCGGCCTGAGCCAAAGTTGCTTAAAGTCTTTAAATAAAATTCAAATTAGCCAAAGGTGCAAACTGAATGAGCTCATTTCCAAATCATCCTTGTAAATGTTAACTAAATTAGAAGCAAAGTTTCGTCCATTCTGTGAAACTCGCATAGAAATCCAAACCGATTGTACACTTCTTCGTAGGCCACTATTCTTTGTCTGTTGGTCAAGAACAGGAATGAAGCTTTGTCCTAAACTTTTCTTTCAGTGTTAGGTTCACTTCCGTAATTTGGCAGGAACCCAGTGAGTTACACGTGTATGAGATCGTATCTGAACATAATCATTCATTTCCAGTTCTGTTTCTTTGGCATCTTCGTACTGATAGATTTTATTCCTATTAAATTCCACAAAGGTCGTATTAGACTTCAGTAGAACTAGGTCTTCAAGTAGGTGGTTTCTAGCAATAAATATTTCCAGTAAATCATTCCGGAATATTGTGAACAGAGCGATTTCAAAACTGCTTATTTTCTCATGCAGTTTCATTTCGACCACTTCTGTTTGTTCGTGATCGTTTGTTATGCCATCCAAGCTTCCTTTATTTCTTCATGTCCTTGCGCAATACATTCGGACAAATTCGCGTAGCAAGACCAACGGACATCACTCTAATTCTTGGGTACATAAAACTTCTGACAACAGCTGCGTTTCGTAACGTAGAGAACTAAGGCTCCTTCAGGTTTGCGTCCGGTTTCTAACTTATTTTTTCCCCTGACAGAAACCTGATTTCAGACTTCTTATCAGCTCCGGTTAGAACATTGTTTCCGCCATAGTAGAGAGTTCTCATCAGTCTAATTTCATGAAGCGACATTGACATGTACTTTTTAGTTTGTATAAAAAAAAAAAAAAAAAAGTACGATCACACAAACCTCTACAAAAACTATCTGCTTTCTAATCCGACTGTACATAGACTGTCATTTTTTAAATATATATTTCAAGTTGGTTATGCATTTGGCCTCTTTGTCATTTAAGAATTTGCTTCATATACCTATATCTGAACCGAGCCTCCGTAGTTCAGTGGTAGAGCATTGGCGTAGCATTCTTGAAGTCGTGGGTTCGATTCCAGCGCTTTTCCTCAGTCACACCAGGCAAATGTCGACATGTCACCTTCAACATAGGTCGTATCCGACACCTTCCCGCGTCCTATGCCTAAAGGCCATAAATGCATTTCAGTTCTTATACCTAGATCTGATTTGCTTTGTTATTAAAGTATAGTAGAGACTGTACTTATATAGCTAATGAAATGTGTGACAAAAATTCTGAATAGCCTAGCGCATTGGTGCCCTCTTTTTGCGGAACTTTCCATTACTTCCGTACTTATCGCTAGTATAAAAATACAATTTCCTGTAAAATCGGAAACAACTAAGTTTAATCAAAACCAACGCCCGAGTGGCCGTAGCTCATTTGGTGTAGTGTTGGCTTATAGCAATCGGAAGGGCCCGGGAACGATCCCAGCTGCCGCCTATCCTGATTTGAGGTTTGTACTGTTTTTTTTTTTTTTTTCTGTCACGCCAGGTACCTACAAAACTAGGTTGTGGTTGACTACCTTCCAACATCATCTCTCCACCCTATCCGGCCTGAGATGCGTAAAGGTCATAAATAAAATTAAAAAAAAAAGCCAATGGATACAGCCAGAGGAATACTATTTGTCCTTTAGTTTGTGTTTCTAAAAAAGTTATGTATTTTTTAACATTAGAACCCAACATTTATATGTAGGCTTACCATACATCTTGGTTGAACCAGGACAGTTACTGTTTGAAGTTAGTGTCTCGGTAGATTAATAATGAATTAATATTTTATACACCACTTGTAGTAGAGTAAATTTAAGGCAGAATTGAGTTTCAACCGTAAGTGTGAAAATCGTAATTCCAAATTAATTTGCTATCGTGGAGTTGTAGTGGCAGCTATGGCCTGATTCTGTCACGAGTTGGAAGGACATCGGGCTCTCGCCGAACATTGTTTTTGTGATGTTGATTCCAAAGTTAGTAAGAAGGGTTTTTGTTGAGGTAACATCTCGGCGTTTGCCTGGTGAAAGTGATGGAATCCATGAAAGACATGAGAATAAATGAACGATTGCTGGCTCGAATTGCTCGTCTCTCAAGTGTCATTTTATGGTCTCGATTTCGAGAAAAGTCAGTGCTACAGGTCAGAAAATGTTCCGGTTTAAGAAAATCAAAATATTGTCACTATTTAGATGGTCAGTGAAAACTACGGCGAAATTCAACAATACGTAAATTCTTTGTCCTTCTCTCTCTCTCTCTCACACACACACACACACAGCCTATGTATCGCACCCTGGCAATGATACTTTCACATCTCAAAATTTGTCAATTTTGATATATATTCGAACTCCCGAAACTATCCGAAACACTTATAACCGTATCTCTTCTGCAAGGCAAGTGAGAGCGCTATTGTTAGTATTCCGCAACCCCAGTAAAATATTTGTATCCGTCGTCCATACTGGCACTCTTTACACAATTGCACAATAACAACGTTGATCAGTAAGAGAAACCTTTGAAGTGTAACACTGTGTAAGCAGTATCCTGTTATCATTGTCTTGCTTTTCAGTATAACTTAACCACATGTGCGAAAAATTAACTGTTGAGATGTTTTTCTTCCTATCTGCTGCATTCAGACCTGAAGCGCTGATTGCTTCTTATAAAAACCTGCCGGTGTGAAAGCGCGCATTGCTTCGTATGCTCCACTATACATTAGAAAACATGATAGAAACGTGGAGAGTCCCTCTCGACCCACCCGGTCTCTGTCAGGTTTTTTCCCTGACAGAAACCTGAGCCGGACAGTGTTAAAGGCTCCATTTAAATCAATGTTCCACTATGCCATCAGGTTATTATCAGGAAAAAACCTGACAAACTAGACGCAAACCTGAAGGTGTGAAATCGGTCAAAAGGTGAAAAGCTTGTACAAATTGAAATAAGCTCATACCTGCAGGGCAATTGTTAGCAGCCCTTCTTCAAAATTGAGTGTTTACAGCACGGTACAAACACTGACAGATTGTTCGGTTCTAAAATTATATACCCAGTCCTCGTGGTCCAGGTGATAATATCGCGAACTTTGGATCAGCAGTGGGCAGGCGCGTGGGTTTGAATTCAGAGGCCGACCAGCCTGATTGAGGGTTTCCTTAGTTCCACCAGGGAAAGCCGAGATGACACCTTAAGTAAGGCCCAGGCCACTAATCAAGGATGCGTAAAGGACATAATTGAATTATATTTTAAAATTGTACTTTGCACGATGTTTGTCACTCATTTACAGATTTATCGTATTACTGCATTTAATGCCATGGCTTTAAAACTTGGTGTATTTGCAATAGCAGAATTAGACCACAATTTCGAATGAAAAAAACCTCTCCTTTATAGTCCTAGTTTCCATATAGCGAATTACAATAGTCAACTGGTCTGACAGATTCGATACGTGTTGAATGTGCTGACAGAATAGTATTTCACAAGTTATTTAAGAACATATTCACTTATTAGTGTAATCACTTCTTCACAAATAGTGGAGAACAAGTAATTTGGGTTACTTATTTCTTTATGTACATTCAATTTGAAGTGCGTAGAAATAAACTGATTAAATCCCACCAACAGTTCTAATATTCTACGGGAATTATTATTTCTAGACGATTCTGCTATTTGATTCTCTCATCTAAATGCCAATCCACGTTCCAGAATGAGTTTTATTTACTGACCACTCGCATTACCAATATCCATCACTCTTCCACCTGTTTTGGAAGGTCCTGACCAACGTGACCTCTGTTTTACCGACATGGGCACAGATTCTAAGTGAACCGTTGATAGTTCGTGTTCAGCTATCCCGTTTTTTACATGTTTTGAATAAAAAATAATCACAGCTTGCTACTTTTTCTGCGGCCTGAGCCTTACATGCCTAAAGGCTATAAAAAATCAAAATTCAAAACTTTCTGGATGTTGCACACTAGCTTACAAATATAGCGATACACTTTGTCATTAGATAGAGCAAAGGACAGAGAATGCTATTCTTCATTCGCGATAAAGCAAATTTACACTATATTTTCGTTCCTAACTCGCACAACCCGTAACTTGTTTCTAGGAGATTGAAGACCTTTCTTCAACCAATTGTTTTTTGCAGTTCTGTAAGTTAGCAGACCCTTCCTTTGCCCCAAATCTATCATTTCTTGTGGAGAAATACGTGACAACTGTACAATCCTTCTCAAGACCACTACGACAATCCTTCTCAAGACCACGCCCCTGCCGGGACTCGAACCAGGGACCTTCGAGCCGATGGTCTACCGCCGCAGACCGCTCGACCACCCGGCCGGCACCACTTTCCTAAGTTTGAAGCATTTTGTCTGGCACCCACTTTACCTGTGACGTGAACCACTCAAGCTCAGTGTTTTCAGTGGACTGTTTTGTGCATTTCAACATATTCCACATAGGCTCTTACAAGTCCTGCATTCCTGTCAGACCAGAGTATCTAAATTCGACGCTCACCTCTATAAAAGATACACACATTTGCATACATATCTCGAAAGGAATTGGAATTCGTTTCTATTTACAAAATGTATTTCATTCATGTGCGTTTGTGTGTAAATGTTAAGAATTAGACTACCCCAGCCCAAATAAGAAAAATGGAAAATAAGCAATAAAGAATGCACCAATGAATTCGTAAATCTGTACAGGAGAGCGAGAAGTAAGAAATCAATTATATACAGTTCGAATTAGGAAATCAAATTTGAGCTTAAGCGTGCAATGCTTCAAAACACCAGTGTATATTAACAGGGTGAAATTTGAATATTTTTGCGGGAGATTTGTTGTATTTACAGTGTTTTGGGCTGGAACCCCTTTGGTATGTGTCGTTTTTTAAAATTAAATATGATTCATTGTCAAGACGTTTCTCAGTGTATTTTTCTGCTTTATCAAGACACTATACACTTTAAGGCTAACAAGTGAGAAATATAGAAAAAGAAAATTGATAGGAGAAATAGGAATAGTTTCGAGACTAGAGGATTTTGGAACTTCGTGTAGGGTTCACTTTGAATGATCATAGCTCCGGTTGTAATTTACACAAAACAGAAAATTAGTTTTGTGTGTGTGCGTGCGTGCGCGCCAAGGACCAAGGAAGAAAATGGTGTATACATTGTGGGGTTAACTTTATATAGGACGGGGGGGAACTTCAATTTGTGTTTTCACGAAGGAAGTTTTTTTTTTTTTTAAAGTCCCTGCGTCGCAACAGGGCGGACTTGATCGACGCAGTTTCTTTTAGGCAACACCCCGGTCCCACATCAATACGCTGGCAGTGTCAGGAAATTTCCTTCAACTGGTACACCCGAGGAATTTTTAAAAATACTGAGCTGGAGCAAAATTTTGGTGCGTAATTTCGAATGGTATTTTGCTTACGTCATCACTCCCGTTGTAATTGTAGTGAAGTTGTAAATGGTATCTAGTTTTATTTGGTATACACCACAGAAAAAAGTGGTATAAAGTAGTTGGGATAACACTAAAGTAGGCGAAAACGCCACCAATTGGGAAATTTCTAAAAAAAATAAATCTCTTTAAAATTTCAGCTATCTACTGCAGCCCCCAAGGCCGTTGCCAATATCGTAGGTATAACTGGTACGAGAACTGGTCACAATCCCAACATTTTCTGAAAGTTCGTCTTATCGCATAGTAACTTAGGGGAAAATAATATGTAAACATTCTAAGTGCACATGCATCTTACGTAAGATAAATTTTCATCGCGCAGTGCTCAACCTGTAATAAACGCACTATTATGAGAGACTCTCTTTTGTTCGTAATGGGGCATAAAATACGACGTGCTATAGTGGGGGTAGGTGAAAAAATAGTACAGTATGCGGCAAAACAAACTACTGAAATTACAATCATGCACTACGAAATCAAGATATGTTAATAGAAGATGCGAGGTGACTACGGTAACACACGTCTAAGTGCATCGGTACAGCAAGTGTTCAAAGTGTCCACCCTCACGTCTCACGCAGTTCAGAACTATCCTGAAGATTGTTGAACGTGTTGAACACACACTGCTGCAACAAAAGGAAACCTTCTTCTGTAATTCGGGAACACTTCCAGGCGGGTCATTAGATCAGAAAACTGATTCTTTCAGCGTGTCTCATGTGTTGGCGTTGGGGGCCGTGAGACCTGGAGAGTGGGAAAGGTACTGGAATGCCATTCTGACGCCCCACTCCGTATGACCGGAAATAATGCTCCATAATAAACACCTTCTCCGTTTTGAGTACAATTATAGCCTCGCCAACTGCTCTCTACACAACTAAACACTACAGAAGTCATCACGAGAGGCTCTCACAACGCGTATACACGTCAGGCAATGACATGCACACATTTCAGGACTGTTTGTTTTGCCTCATACTGTAGGAAAAAATCCCGCTCGAATCGATTTCTTTCGTGGAAAACCCTTTTTTCTGTATTTTGGCGCCCCTATCGCGGTAGTGGGTGCTTTGGTCGACATGGCAGTCTACTGTTAAAACATGTCATACAGCCCGAGAAAGAAATTCAATGAAAAACATACGAAACCGCTAATTACAATTGATGAATACCTGCAAAAGATATTTTTTGTTATGGTGCTACTTACTTTGTAATAAAGTTAACAATAATGAGAGCACCTTCCTTTTGTTCGTAACAGAATTAATTATTGGTGATTTGATAAAAAAAAACAAAAAAAACGAGAGGTTTTCCTCTCACACCAGGCAAATGTCGGGATGGAACCTTCAACATAGGCTCTGGCCGACCTTCTCGAATCCTTTTCCCATCCCTATCCTGGCATAAGCCTTAGGTGCCTAAAGGCCATAAATAAAATTAAAAGAAGATGAAAAAAATAAGTTTCGCGGTGGCTTAATGGTAGAGCGCTCATCTCTGCTAATAGGGGTCGTCGCTTCGATCCCTGCCCAATCCATGTGGGCTTTGTGGTTGAATTTGAATTGATTTTTAAGGCCTTTAGGCAACTTGAGGCCGAGTGGATGATGATGGGATGAATTGGTGGAATGAAGAAAGTGGGAGGAAACCGGAACACTCAGAGAAAACCCATGTGCACTTTGTTTGCCCACCACAAAGCCCACATTGCATGAGCACGGGTCGAACTGACGTCCCCTAGCACCAGAGGTGAGCGCACTACCAACAACCACCGCGGTCCCCGGCTTTGAGGTGGACAATTAACGTGTACGTGGGTTTCGTCGGGGTTCTCCAGTTTCTTCCCACTTTCTTCATTTCACCAATTCATATCCATCCATCCGACTTGAGCCAAAGTTGTCTAAAGACCTTAACAAATTAAATTCAATGGAGAAAGGAATCATGTGTGTCTCATACCAAGTCAACTCTTGTCTTCTTCATTGGTAAACTCACATATTCTCAAACTGTGCTTCGCCAAAAAGGCGGACATTGTATTTGTGCAAGAATTTCCGTAATCCTAAGTACACTGGGAAACTGAATGTGGAGAGGTAGATGCAAGTTGCTATTCCTAAAATGAAACCAGGTTTTCAAAAATGCTAAGCAAAGCATTTATATCTCTCAGTATCTCCATAAGTCAATGAGTTATGCTATGCTTATTAATTGTAATACCATGTACGACCATATGCTTCAGTATTAAGGCAGTTGCTTGGGAGTTGCAGAAGATTTTTTTTTTTTCGTTCAATCTAGTCTATACTCAGAGGACTCCTTGGAACATATAGTCTGAACTATACTATGCTTTCATTTTTCTGTGGATGTGTTAGTTGAGTGCCTTCTCCCACACAAACGTGCAACATTCCTCTGATATTCGGTGCATGGATCTATCAGGATGGTAATCTTCAATCACCTTTACGTGACATGTTATTTTATAACACATGTACTAGTATACTGTAGAAGTAAATCCACAGCACGTTAAACATTTTTTTTTTTTATTAAACCTGCATAGGTTTTATTTTGTTCTCTCACGGTAATAAATTATTTGTGCTTTTGGCAACAAAAAGACATGTTAGTTGTAATATTCTTAATATAGCTTCATATATACGTATTACATTAGTGATAATGTAGGTTTACTGAATTATTTTAATTATAGTTACTTTTATTCGTTACAGATGTCTGGAGGACGAGATTATGGAAGCGGCACCCGTGTGTTTGTCGGAGGCTTGAATGAGTCTGTAAAGAAAGAGGATCTCGAGAGAGAATTTGAGAAGTATGGTAAACTCAACAATGTGTGGGTTGCATTTAATCCTCCTGGGTTTGGCTTCATTGAATTTGAAAACCGAGATGAAGCAGAAGCAGCCTGCGATAGTTTGAATGGAACTGAAATGTTGGGTTGCGAATTGAAAGTGGAAATAGCTCGCGCCCGAGGAAGTGGGAGAGGTGGAGGACGTGGATGGAGAGGTGGACGGGGAGGAGGAGATTACGGAGGTGGTAGAGGCTACGGAGGTCGTGGTGGCTCAAGCAGATACGATGACTATGGCTCTTCTCGTGGTGGTGGCGGTGGTGGATATGGCGGCTATGGCGGTGGTCGAGACAATTACGGCTATGGCAATAGCTATCGTTCCTAAGGTTGCAAGTATAGGAGCCGTTCACCCGTTGGACGTGGTGGATACATGATTAATTAAAGGACGTTCTACGTTAACTGAGCTCCGTGTTTTCATCGTTTTAATTTCTCATTTTATTTTCAAAACTACTATTAGAGACGTTCCGCTTGTATGAAAAAGGGATCTTTTTGTTTTTGTATAGATATTGAGTAAGGGTGACTTGTAAGAGGGATTTGTTTCACCGAGTTTTTAAAGGACAATTCTAAGGCTTTCCACTGTTGGAAATCATATCGGTGAATGTTGCTGTCACCGTACATTTCATACAACCATTAGAATGACTTCTATATTATCTGCTAATTTAGACAAGTTGGTCAGAGTGTTAAGACTAAACATTTTCCTGAGGTTTGAACGTCAATTTTTTATTGTAAAAGAATTACTGCTTTAAGGTGAAAGTATGAATCATGTGTAAAAGAAGTTGATTAGAACAAGACTTTACAGCTCCAATGTTCAACAAATATTAAGATATCCAGTGCTTTGAAGAATCATTTTCTGCATGAAGTGCAACTCCCAGAGGTTTGTTAACGACCAGTGGAATTATTTCTGCCTGGACTAGAATCTACGGATGCCTACGAGCTTAACAGGTACCTTCGATTTATTTCAGTTCAAAGTATTTAAATAATTTCATTGTATGCCACAAATGACTGTGTTTTAAAATGTATGATACTTATATTGCATAAAAGTCTTCAACGTTATTTGAAACTTGTGGTTGCCTCAATATAATTAAGGATAGCCTCGTGCTCTTCCATCAGGGACACAGCAACGCAAACAAGTATAGAAAGTGACAGTGGCCACATTGTACATAATAGAAGTGAATATGGAATGCACTTTCCCGAGTGCATGAAGTTACTTGTAAATGTACGATTTGTCTGTCTGTTAGAGTAAGGGAACTTGAAACAGACGCTCATGCTGAAAAATCCCGTTTCAGATCTCTCAAAACATTTACACAACAGAAATATCAAATAGCATCAGCTAGATATTTCATAAATCCAAAACAAATATTGACTGATCAATCATGGAAGCGAGTTACATCATTCCTAGAAGTCCGGAACTGAATACATCCGAGGGTAATTTGAACAAATTATGGCCTCGTTTCTTAGAAGATTTACTAAGAAAACACAATATCCAATTCAGGCGTCTTGATTGTAGGCCTACACATGTTACTCCTGGTAAACGAACTACAAATTAAAGACTATTATTAGATAGCGTGTAGATTTATTTACACACATTATCATGTGCAAAATGTACATTTCTGTTGATCGCCAAATATGACATTATCGGGTTTATCAAATTTCTTAACATTCATATATTCATTCACCTGTGTCAGTATGTACGACCTGGCATCACCAAAACAGTTGAAGACATAGATTTACTACTGTATAGACAGTTCAAACTTTAGCTGCACTTTTCTTCTTACAGCATTCCTCATTGATTTGTCATTTTTTTCTTTCATGTACTCAACTTCTAAATGGAAAAAGGATAACGTTCAGTCTACCCTAATTTTTGGTAAAAACGAAAGGAAAGGTTTTCTTTCCAAACTATACGTTGTACTGAAAAGTTTGTGTTAGGTTCTAATAGTAAATATTTACGTTCCAAAATATCTAAGTTGACGTATAAGTAATGATTAATAGTGCCGGAGCACTTTTTCCCTACTCATTGCTTTTGCAGTAGATATAAGTTTGACACATGAGTTTTAAGAAACCATACATGTAAGTCGAACTGCATTTGACCAACGTACTTTCAAAGTGTTTGCACAGTACTGAAAGTTATACAAGGTTTCTTTTGAGCCACTTTACTCTTCATTGCTCTGTCCACTGTTTGACTTAGACCACTGAAGAATCTACATAATACGCCTTTATTCAGAATCCTGCACCAGATGTCTGCATGTACTGATGTTGAATGTGACCGTTGTTCTGAACGTATTTGGATTTTTTCTTGGCGTAGCGGGACCACCAACCCTTGAAGTTCAGTATATCATCGCTTTGAATAGCTTTCACTTCGAATAGAGGATTGCTTTTCCTTCCAGTGCAAATGATTTCTTCGTACTGGTTTGGTGAATAAATCCGAATTTATGATTGATAAATTCCTGTCACAAAACAAGTAACAATGCCCTCGGAACGGATAGTAGTGGTTGATGATAGAATTTGCCATTCATGTTTAATGCCATTAAGAGTCTTGTCAGTGTGTGATTACAATTTTGTCCGGCACATCACTTCAGCTACACCTTTAGCGTACGTCTCGTTTCCTATAACATGAAAGTTGAAGATATAGAGCCATAATTTACCCGAGCATGTAACTCAGCGACAGCGATTAGTGTTGATTTCTCGTTCAGTTCTGGTGATTTGATTTTCGCATTTTATTTTTCATTCGTTGAGCAAACTTCAACTTGCGGTCTAACAAGCCTGTAGCCAGTTTTCTTTAAAGTGTTCCCAATAATAGTGAAATTTTCCAGCCCATGTGAGTTAAGGATACTTCGTAGTGAAACGCTCATTTTTTGAGCTTTCAGGTCAGATTGTAATTGTAGGAAATAAGGATATATGCTTCATGTATCTTCCTATGGTCATTGTCTAAAGAGCTTTTTCACGGTTTTGGTGCTTTTCCTTTCATCTTCATAGGTGTCAGATTACTCTCAAGAAGCTTGTATAAACGCTGGACGCCTTAATTAGAAATAGCATGTAAACTTATATAGGCCTTACGACAAACTTCAAGCCTGGTGCCTTTCGTAGATGACGTTTTTGTTTGCCTGACAGTGAACAATATGTAGCAACAGTGTGTCTTTCTACCAGTCCCAAAAGATAAGGTATCTTGTTCATTTTTCAGTCGTCCTCTGTACAGTGTGTTTTCTCTTCCACACTGAAATCAACCATACATTATTTATGACAACCACAGTCTGGACCATTTTGTTTAGCCTCTACCCAACAGACCTTTAGTTGTCACAAATTCTTCGCTTAGCCAGTTTCTCGATTTCTTTGTGGTTCTTCGTTCCCTTATTTCATTTCATTTTAGGTGGAGACATTCCTTCATCTGCGTCATACATTTTACACAGAACTACTGTAATCAGTTCCAAGTCAGCTGTATAAACTTACCACTTTCACTGCAGTCACCAAACAGTCTTAATATACTACTGAGAACACACTACACATCACAATCCTTTGAAAACCACAATAAAATGACAGCAATGCATAGTCCTGGTTTCAGACGGCAGGAGGAGAACTCATGGCATAAGTAGCTGCATGCTGGTCAACAGTATACGAACGTTGATCAAACTTCAAGGCCGATTCAGTGACTCAACGTTTCATTGCAATATTCGTCTTTGTACGCTCAATAGATAGCTGCTCCTAACTCCTATAAACTGCCTATCTTTAATTTCCCATTTTTTTGAGGGGGGGGGGGATATTTCTCATTTTTTCTTTTTTTTCCACTCAACCGTTCGTTTAATCGAGGATTTGCTTCATTGAATTGTTGGTTATATTGAATATCTCAAATGAGTTGGTGAGCTTCTAAAGACGAGACCTACAGATTTTGGTAAAGTGGACTCAGAACCACTACGTTCAATAGGCCCAAGCGGGAATTAAACCCGTGACGACGCGCACAGAAAGCAATCGTGCTGACCTTTCGGGCCACCCCGCGATCGAGACTGCTTGAAAATACTGGTACAACTACTATATAATTTCCAAACTATATTGAAGACTTATACAACGTAAGTATTATACATTACAAACTATTTGTTTACATAAGCTGATAGTTACCGTTCAAGTTTCCAGATATATTTGTGTTCGTTTGATATTTTTTTGTATATACTAACACAAAGGAAAGTCGGGAGGGCAACGGTAACTATCAGCTTATGTAAACAAATAGTTTGTAATGTATAAT
>JAGDQP010026287.1:0-10078 GCA_022664845.1 Lepisma saccharinum
AAAAAAAAAAAAATGGTTTAAACCAGCCAATCCTGCAGCAAACCCCCAATCCCCCATATAAACTGTCACTCCCACCTACATGAAAATACCTTCAGAACTTGAAAATTTCCATACTTGCAGGTACAATATTCTCACTATATGGTAGGAAAATTCCAATGAAAATAATAATAATATGGATGGAATTGTCCACGACTTTTCTTGCTCGTAAATGCACTGTAAAATACCATTTCTGAAAATTAATAAAGCAGTTTTTATTTTTGCACTGCGAAATAATTTTCATACAAATGAAATATCAACATTATTTCATTTTAAATAAAAACATATTGGTTTGGATATAGGACCACTGATCATATTTTAAAACCAGCATGTTCTCAATTTGAATAAAAAGATGAACTTGAAATTTCATACCTAAGAAAATTATTTCTACTATTGCACAAACGTGCGCATCCATTGTGATAGTTCTTTAAACTGAGATTCGTCCTTGACGCCGCAGAGTGTTCGCAAACAAAACGCAGCATGTGTGAACTGTTAGTGCGGCTGCCGCACGGCTCCCGCACCGCATGTGTGAACTGGGGCTAACATGCCGTCTGTGGGAGAATGCCTTTATTCATGGTTTGAGCGCGAAAATAAAACCTGGCCTTAACCTTCAAAAACTCTAGCTCCCCTTTTCCTCTGCATTTTCATCACATTTTCATCGACGATCCCACCCTGTACTTACACGCTATACAGTTATTATTTCAATTTCCGGAAATCGACGCGCTACGGAAGATACAGTTGTTTTTCAGTTTTGATGCTTTGTCCGCTACGTGTCGCCACTGTTTCTTCAAACCTGTACTTCGTGAACACGTCAACTTCGCGCTCTCTTTCTCTATACTTGAAAACGTGTAATACACGAAATATAGTGACTTGTTTTATATGAAATGTAAGACGAAACTATAAGCTGTAAAAGGAGGGGTGATGGACCGGCTATGTTGCCAGGAAGAAGTGGCTATGTTGATATAAACAAAAGCCTCCAAAATACTAAAGTTCTTACCAATATTTCTCAGTCTTGTATGTTCCAATAATGATACAGTTTCTGGTCTCTTAAATCGTTTGCTTGGGAAAGTCGTCAAGCCATCCATGTCGTCACCATTTGTAAATGCAGTGCCAACACCAATTTTGAATCTCTCTTCAAAATCATTGAAATCAATGACGTTATGCAGTCTATCATCATCAAGCTCGTTAAATATTGTGCCTCTAACCTACAAAATTTAAAGAAACTATGTAATCTTCGTAATACACAGTTTAATTACACTGTTCATTTACATGCTACTATTTTCTCCTTCGAACGAAGTCCCTTTTTATTATGGTATTAATAAACATTATTTATCTTAAATAGACCAGGTAATATTGTTAGCTATTTGTACTAGACCAGCTAAAGTTTGTAGATACATGAAGTTCCTGCAAAGACGGTCTATTTACCAAAAAAAAAAAAATCACTTCAATTAATGGATTCTCTCAGCTTTTCTTTCAACACATTGTTACATCAGCGCAGAATATAATGAATACTGATGGAATGGATGGATATCAAATAAATGGACTGATGCTAGTAAACAACTTCAAAAATGAATTGGATTTCCAGTCCTGTACTATAAAAATAAAATAATAAGATCAAGTAAGCCCCCTTCACATTATATTAACATTGTTACAATGCCTCGCCACAATAAATGCCAACCCCATGTACAATTTAAAAGAGAAGATCACGATAAATTGGTGATTTTATCATTTATAAAGCAATTTGCACTGTGGCAAGGCATATATTGGACAGACGCATTAAAACTTACTTATAAAATTTACTTATTAATACGGCTTTAAAACTTACTTATAAAACTCAATAGTTTCATCAACGTTTCGTCACTCAGTTTAATTGTGGACATCGTCAGGATTAAACATAGAAATTAAAATATTTAAAGTTTAAAAAAAAGCAGCAAAAGAGTATGTAGATAAGCATGGAAATAGTAGTAGAGTATCTTCGAATTAGGAACAGTGTGACCAGATCAATAAATTGGAAGGTCACTGTTTGAAAAAAGTAACTTAAAGATAGAAGATTATGAAGAAACTACAATTTGCTTTGGTGTATTAATAAAGATCGACCTACACACACACTTCCTTTTGAAACTTTCATTTTTTATGTTTGTTGTTTAACCCTGACAAGTCCGCAGCTGAAAATTATGAACGAAATGTTGATAAAACTAGTGTGACAGTCAGGATTTTAGGGGTATATTAATGCAAAAGTACATAAGATTTTGATCATATTGCCTCCTGGCGCAACTTTGATTTCTTAGGGTTATAATCAGGAAATTTATTTAAATAAAAAGCATCGTTTAACGTCTTGCACCCTTTGAATACTAAGGATGAAAATCCATAAACACTGTCTAAAATAACCTTTAGTTATTTCTGTAATAAGATACAAGATTTTTCCTTACTTGATTAGGTTTTAGAGCAATCCAATTGAGTGTAGGCAATTTGTACTTCGTCTGCACCTTCCTTTTGATTGTCATCGCTCCGTCAGGTGCTTGCATCATACCTGGGGGAGGAGGTGCGATAGGCGGGGTCTTCACTACACCAGGAGGTGGTGGTGGAACAGGGGGTGGTGGCGGTGGAGGCGCAGCAGGTTCCAATGGGGGAGGAGTAGGAACTTTATCACCACCTGCTCCCACGTTACTCCCGCTGCTGCTGCCGCCTGCAATTAAAAGGAAAGCGCACCCTATAATATATCTGATATCGTTGAATAATGCTGCTGATTCAAGTGACAGATATGACCTATTGTGAAATACTAGAAACCTTATGACTAAAAATAAAAATTTGAAAAACACTACATTGTCTTGTGTTAAAATATGGCAGATTTTATCGCGACATAATAATAATCCACAAGAAAAATTAAAAATCAATAAATTTATATCATTCTTTTTTTTTTTTTTTTGCCGGCCGGGTAGTTGTGCAGCCTACGGCGGTGGGCCAACGACTCGAACGTCCCGGGTTCGAGTCCCAGCAGGGGCATGGGTGTCGATTTTAATGGCAAAAGGGCGAATCGTGACGGGCCGAAGTCCAAAGTTACTAGACTGGCCCATATAAAAATAAAATTTACCGAAGTTTTTTATCAATAAATTAATATTATATATATCTGGGAATAAATTACACATGAAAGTCCAAAATAAATCATGTTTAAAACGTTCATTCAGAACTGCAATTGAAGTGTCCAAGGAAAAACACTATTACAACACATTTTAAGCCAAAAATGAGACTATTTCCATTTTAAATCGAAAAGATTTACATCTCAAAGAAAGCTATCAAATTATGATTAAATAGGGAAATAAAAAACTTTTTGTCCGCTAATGGAAAATGATGTTCTTTTTGAACTCTCATCATTTTTTTTAGAACCATTGAATAGTTACACACTTAGATTTTACAAGCAAAAATTTGGCATCAAAAAATATTTTTCTTAAAACGTACGGCAAATTTAATACTTATTTGGAGTTATTTTTTGAATAACGGAAGAAATGCGCTCCAGCATAAAACAAGCAGAATACCGAAGAGTTGGTAACACTACTAGAGTGACCACTTACTGTTACAGGTCAGGACACTATGGATTGAACTAGAATTTGCTCTAATAAGTTCTAATAACTCAAACGAAACACCGAGTGGAGAAGGAAACCAATATGTTTCAAAATACTTACAATCGCATACTCGTCAATACTATATTGTCAGATTTCTATTTATGTTCAAAATTATTTACTTAGAACATTTTACAGTCACAGATAAATTTTACAAACTCCAAACTGCTTATAAGCTTTAAGGATATTGGAAACTCTATTATGGAGGAAAAAGAAAAAACCTCTCATTTTCAACTTAAAGGACTACTTAATAATTCATTCAAAAGAAATAAAAAATACCTTTAAAAAACCGACTCTACAATTATAGTCTCAAATTTATCTACTTCAGTTATTCCCAACAGATTGGTCAGGGCTGTCGCGATATTTTTTTTAGAGATAAATGCAAAAGTACAGTAGTATTGGATCATAAATATTGACTTGAATGAGAGTGAATAACCCACTAGAGGGCAAAAAACTGAAAGACTAGCCAATAGTTGACAGCCTTTTCACCTGATCACATGCTTATCCTACCACTCCACAGATGGTGCCATGAGTTTTTATGATGTTATATGTGATATACGAACTGTTATTTCATATTCTTCATGTTTGGACAATATAAGAAAATTTCGTATACTTATGCCCAGCGATTCAATCGCGTCGACACAGAGCAGTCGATGAATTCCTAATGCCAACAGTACGGTACTTGATTATTAAATTTTGCAGTCTAAGCATCAATCGCAAGTCTCTTATTATAATTAAATTTGCAAACAGCTTAAAGAACACATTGGGGTGCGGAAACATCCAAGTATCAGGCTTGTCTAAGCAACTGAATGAAACAATATACAGTATCATCACATCCTGCATCATTCACAAGTTGGATTTACATACTGACCAAGGCCATACAAAATCTTACTACACCATTTCCAAAAATCCTTCCCTCAACATAGATAGAAGTAATCTTAATAATATACAGTTTCCATTCTTAGAGTAGCTACTGAACAATATCAAACACGCGTAATAGTTACAAGACTTTTCTACTTACAGAAGAACCCTCTATATTTTCAACAATAACTATTGTTTACACACCACACTAACTAGAAGCTTAGAAGCATTACATAGATAGCTGGCAACTGTGTTTTTAAAATCGGCACACAGAAAGTATGACTTAATCTTTGGTGTAAGGAAGGCTTTCCTTCCTTTCTTCACTATCCTCTCTTATTTTTTACTATCTACATTTTTTAAAAACTAAGAGGTTCGAAAGGTAAATATAAAGTTTTTATATTTACTTATCTGCTGGTCTGCAGCTAATTCTCTCGCTTAGTAAACACTTACAAATAAGTAAAATCATGATAGATTTCGCAAGTCGGTGCGCTCGCATTCTCAAATGATGGAAAAAATTAAAAGGATAGGTTATATGGTGAAGAGTAAGGTGTGAATGCTGTACTGCTCTTTTAAAGTAATTGACAGAGTATAGGAATATTGTTGCCAGACTGTGACGTCACTTCCGTGCTCGCATTTGATTGAAAGTGAAATATAAATAAATGATCAACAACATCTAACCCTCCTGAATGATTTGACTGTATGTGACGAATAAATAAAATGTTATCTGTGACAAGTGTTTTATTAAGTATTGGAATCCAGCTCTTGTCCATTGGTCCTGTATCTACGTTTAATTTTGGTTTACACTTTAGAATATATACACTTTCGTATGTTTCTTTCAATAGCCGAATTTGTTTTATGCACAATGGAGGCATCAGTAATGCTTTGTTGTGTTTCTTAGGTGCTGGGATAAGCCTGAAGTGGGGTGTGGGTGTATGTATCTCGGACGTGTTCGTTTGCCCCAACCGACACTCTGCGTTTAGTTTGGCCTGCATATTGTTCTTGACATTTACATGTAACGGCATATACCCCTGTACCTTCGTTCTTAGGTACAAAATAACTTTTAAATGACGTAAAATGTTTCTCCATGGTAATGGGTGGGACCGATATTGGCTTAAGGTTGTTTTCCTTGTATATTTTCTTTAAGCTGTTGGTTAGTTTTGGGTAAGAAGGTAAACTAACCCACTTGTGGTTCTCTCTGGTAAGAAGCCTATTAAGAAAGCAACTATTATTACCGTTGTACCGCAGTGCGTTACAACTCTCATATATTTCAATAAAATCAGTAATAAAATAAGTATTTTTTTAACTTAAAAATGAGGTAATGTGGAAGCGATTTAGCTTTAATTTTCTCCACCGCGCAAAAAATGTGGTGGTGTACAAAAATGCGTTGCTTATGAAGTTTCTCATATAACACATTTTTCACATGTTTGATTTTCCTGCCTAGGTCATGATTTTCTTATCCGTACATTCTGTACAATTTTCGCGTGTTGGTTACTTGTACAGTGCCCACTTTGATTTAAAATTTAAAAATTCCAAAAACAGATTGCAAAAATTCTAATAAGGATGCTGCAAGATTCCAATATAATTTTCAAGGGTACCGCATATATAGGAGTTGGGAATCTCTGGTTCACTTGTATGACCAAATAATTTATTTTCTTTGGATAGTAATATGTATTTAAAACAATCAATGAATAAACTGAAATCATGAGCATACGTAAGACATCATGCATGATAAGACACTACCTTCAAGGACTAACATTTGTTAATGGTGCATTGTCTTCATAAGAATGAACTTCTACACACCTGCATTCCGAGGAAGTGATCTTGTAATAGTTTCCAACTCGTAAATTTTAGACTCAAGCATTGACTGTCTATTCTGGGATTCCTCTTGCTGTTCCATCACAGCCCGTCGTAAGGTAGCGACTTCTTCGTCAACCAGTCGTCTGTTCTCCAGAAGTTCATCCCTCTCCGCCCTAATTGCGCCAAGGTGTGTCTCCAACTCCGCCATTTTAGCCAATGATTCTCGTTCCAACTCCGCCAACCTGTCATGAGCCTGGAAGGAATACCTAATTTTAATATGAAGCATTTATGTGACTAAACATGATATATAAGTAAGCATAAAATACTATTGCTACACGTTAAAGTATTCTTATTTCGAAATGCATTGTACTAATTTGATACATTTATCAAGTTTCTATGTATGGTTAAAACCTGCTGGCTATGTTTCAAACAGTAAACACTCCAGCTCTTCAAGAACACACGACTGAACAGAAATGATAAACGAAGTTCAGTACATCAGCCTAGGGTTACTAGTTTTATGTTGAAATGTATCTCACGTATTTGCAATTATGCTTTTATATGAAATACACAAACCAAAACGCGGAATTGGCTTCTTACGTGTACATGTCTCATTTAATTTCAAGAAGCAATATCAAAAGTGTGTCACTTAAGTCTCCCACTTCACGATTCTTTTAGGATTTCCTGCGTTTCTGTTTTAAAGTAAAAAGAAGAGATTTCTTTTACTTTTAGGTACCTTTTTGCAAGTATTTACTTTTGCTAAATGCTTTTGATTAGTACGAAACTTACATGGCCAAGTTCATCTTCTAATTCAGCTACTTTTTCCAAAGCTGCTGTTTTGGTTTCACTGTCTTCCATGAGAGCGGCAACGTCAAATACATTGTCTAAATACGCTGAGATCTGCACCTGTTAAAGTAAAAAAAAAAAAAACGGGAAAAATAAATAAAATAAATGGGTACGCAATGTAGTATTTCTTTTTCTTAACATAACCTGACACAAAGATCAGAAATTGTTTACTGATATATAATCGTTTTGACTTTTTGAACATTTTTTAAATGTTTAATACTTCCTTCATCTGCCTGTTTAACTTTTGTTTATTAACTGGAAGGCAAATCATGACATATTGAAGAAAAGCTAACTGGTTATTGAACGCTTGAGAAAATACATCTTCTATAATCCTCTTAATAATAAATTATGGATCACAAGAGCTTATGTGCATGACTTTTAGTAGACACATGACCAGATATGCTCAATGGGGTTCATTCATATCAGGACTACAGGGTGGCCAGCTCAGTCGCTGACCTCCCTTGAATGCTCTTCGAACCATTCTCGGACGACACTGGAGCGATGTGGCGGTACATTGTCATCTTAAAAGACAGCAAGATCCTCAGGGTGTTGAAAGGCTCAAAAGAAGGGGGTAGATCTTCACGCAGCTAACGATACCGTGGACCATTCAACGTGTCTTCCAGAACAACCAGAGGGCCTATTCCATACCAGGAAAACGTCCCCAGACCATGACTGATACTCCACTGCCCTGGACCACGCCCCCTTGGCATACGGGATCCATCCTTTCATGAGGTCTGCGCCACACACGATGCCTCCCATCGGCATGATACAGTTCAAACCGTGACTCGTCGGACCAGCGGACGTTACGCCACTGTTGCAGTATCCATCCGAGGTGGTTGTTAGCAAATGCAAGCTGAAGTGTCCGATGACGCGGGGTTAGCAGTGGCACCCGTGTAGGGGGGACGGCTCCCATATCCGAGGGAACGCGTTCCGACGGATTGTCAAATGGGAAATGTTTCTAGTGCGGCCAGTGTTGAATTGGGCCGTGATTTCTCGCACTGTGGCCCTACTGTCTCTGTTGACCATTCGTCCCAAGTGTCGCCGGTCTCGGTCATTGAGGGTGGTTGGACGCTCGGTATGGTGACTGTTGTGGACTGTGACACCTTCATCCGCCCATTCTCGGTACACCCTTGACACAGTTGAACGTGTGAAGCCGAATTACTACACCACCGCCGAAATCGAATTTCCCATGCGTCAGGCACCCACTACCATGCCCCATTCGAATGGCGTCAACTCACGACGACGTTACATTTCACATGAATCACTCAAACAGCCACTTCCCACAAGGTCTCACACACAATTGAGGCCGTCGCGGAGCCCTGCAGAGGGCGTGGAACACACGTGGTGTGCGCCCGCGAATCAGTGACCTGCTACCCCATGAGTTTTGCTAATTCAGTGCAATATCTAGATCAAGGTTCTGGTCACTAACTACTTCCTGTACTCAGAAGAATGCTTGACAAAGGACACCATCGCTCTGCATTTGACGGGCTTAGCCCATAGCTGCATGTTAGGCCCGTAAATAAATATAAATTAAAAATAAAAGCATTACATTTTGATTGCTTTTTTTTTTTTTTTTTAATATGTGGTTTTAAAATTATTGTATCCCAATGTTTTATGTTCTAAACTGGCATGTATTTTTTGCATATTTTTAGAAACTAATTTGATGTTAAGGTACCAGTACTATTAGTTGTTTGTGTGCATGTGTGTTTCCTTTAAACATAGCACGTTCACTTTTCTGTACTTTGGTTCTTGATGCAGTTAAACTTCTATCATGTTTTCGTTCTTTAAAATTCTGATGCACAAAACATTATTGGAAGTAGTGGCTAAGTTTGTAGAACGATGGCTTTGCATTCGGGATATCTTGGGCTCGATACTAGCAACCAATCATTCTGACTGAGATTTCAGCTCAATCTCACCAGACAAACGCTGAGATAACACTTTCAGCTTAGGCCCTGGTCAACTCCTTCTGCATAATTACTCCTACGTTATCGCGGCGTGAGGCCAAAATGAATTCAAATCTTTGGAAGTTAAATATGTACGTTTTCTCATACAGTGCTAATGTACACTAAAGTGGGAGTGAAAATGGTGAATTTGCGTAGTGAGTTCTCTAGTTCTACAAAGGTATTCGAACAATAAAATATAGTATTTAATGGAAGCTATTTTTACCTGATCTTTTATTTTAGTTTATTTGTTACCAGAAAAAAAGATATTTGATGTTTGAAATAAGTAGTTCTGAAAACCACGTATTATCTATGTCAATTAGACATATCTTTCTTTATGAAACAATGGATGCTTTCTCTCGCTTCTTAGTAAAGTGATTCGCTAAGGTCATCCCGAAAATTATCTGCGATCATTATTGCTTATAAAGCACAAGCAAGCAGATACTTGTTCAGTTTCCGAGCTAGAACAGATTATGATAGGAACTGGAGTTAAATAGACAACAGCAGAAGCTTATCCTAGCAATCCCTAACTTTAGATGCTCATTTGGTAAATCAGCAACCATCGTGCGAAATGCAAAATCCACTTCCAAATAATGCATTCTTAGTACTGCATTACGTAATTTTACTAGGGTTACCACCAGTTCGGGAATTTGTTTTCTTCTACAAACCTTAGTTCTTTATTCCGTGAAATTACTTTACAGAGACGTTTTATCATACTTCCAAATTTAGTTTCATATACCAACCACTACACACATGATTGCAAATCAACCCGTATCGGAATAATTTACAATTTACATTTTGTGGTATGATATTTTTTTTTTTTTTTAACAGAGTAAACTTTAATCCTTAGTGTATAAAAGGTAGGTAATAGCAAATACCTAGGTCCTATTTAGTTGTCTTGGAATGAGGGATCCTGCCAGGATCTTCAGTTCGGGTGGGGTTTATACGAAAATAGGGCGTGTACATATGAGTAGAATTTTGTAT
>JAGDQP010026287.1:10178-26062 GCA_022664845.1 Lepisma saccharinum
ATTTAGTTGTCTTGGAATGAAGGATCCTACCAGGATCTTCAGTTCGCGGGGTGTATACCAAAATAGGGCGTGTACATGTAGGTAGAGTTTTGTAGGGTTTCGATTTTTAACCGTATAAAGGGTGCGTGCTTGAGAATTTGAGGGCTGAAACAGCCCCTAATGGTGGGGTTTCGCAGAGTCTCTGATTCAAATGTATCATAATGCTACTAAACATCACAAGTTTCGGAACGCTTACATGCATGACGGAGATTTTATTTCTACTTATTATCCAAGTTCAATTTTCATAATTGCATATGTTTACTATTATTATTATTAATAATGTTTATTTCTAATTTTAATTTCTACTAGGGTTCAAACCGTTAAGGATAGCAGCAGAAAATTGGTAATCTTCAATAATAAGGGTTTGACAACACTAATCACGCATTATGTGCTAGTGAGCCATGTTCTTTTGCTAGATTTCTCATCGAATATAAAACACTTATCAATAAAATACCCATAGAAAAGGGAAGAAAATTATTTTAAAACTGAACTCTAAAGGCAAAAATGATGACTCCAAGAAGAAAAGGATGTGTGCATATGGTAAGAAATGGGTGCAGATCACTGTTCGAAATTTGTGTGTGTGTGTGGGGGGGGGGGGACGTACCCCTACCTTTTTATTAATGGGAGCTCATTGTCTTTACTTTTAATAGGCAATTGCCGCCATTACGTGTAAGCGTATGCTTACTTTTCTAGCCCACTTCTCCAAGTTTTCTTTTCTAATCCACTTCGAACACTGGTGTCACTAGTAGTGAATGTGCTAAATGTTTGCTCTGTTCACAGAGTTTTTTGGTAAAGTGGGATGGTCTTAAATCTACATATTTGCACGATAATAGTGAAAAATACTAACCAATGACTCGGAATAATACCTAACGCACGTTCTGGGAATTTTTTTTAAAGAAAAATGCATACGAAGAATGCAAAGTAGTTGCCGTTGAAGTGTCTAGAGTTTACAATCAGATTCAAACCAGCATTCAGGTCTGCCAAAGGACTAGACTTCAACTATTCCTGATTAAAATGTGGTTGAAAGTGTATTCCTGATTAAAATATTGCTGCTAAAGGGTCCTGTGGATGCACTAAGTTTGAAGTTATCGTCTGTAATATATTAGTTCCTTATGCTGTTGAAATTATTCACGTAGAGGTCCGAAACTTATCTTTTCTCTGTTTCTAGTTGTGCTTCAAATAAGAAAAATCAAAAGTTTTTCCCATTTCGTATCAAGTATTACACACATGAAGGTATCCATACGAAAGTCCTGGATTTCTACGAATACAGTAATGAAAGCTCAGAAGCGATTGCGGACATATTACGGTAATATAGAAAAATACAATCTTTGATATCAATTAAATGACAGCACATAAAGCAGACAATGCAGTCGTTGATAATACTGAACATTTTTTCTTTTTTCCCAAATTTACAAACAAACGTTTTAAAATTAATCGCTGCTACTTGTAATTACCATTCTACGCATACCACAACAAAATAAACTAGGATAAATCTTGGTGATATAAGCTTGGAGACTTCAGTTATTAAGGTTTTCAATAAAGTGCTAAAACGGTCAGTCTTCTCAAGATCTACGAATTTGTCCATTTGGAATATGACAAATATCTACGTCATGTGCCTACGAGATAGCTTTCTTTATGTCGTGCAATAGTGCGTTTAGTGGAGAAATGAAGTCATCATAGGATACTTTCTAATCTTGGGTGAAGATGAATGTGATTTACTTCTAGGGAAGTTTGTTTCAAATGGATCTGACTGATTGTTCAGAAGAAGTTGTTTCTACTGAATAAGCGCACTTGTATTTCTACCATAATATTTCTGGAATATTTCATAAAAATTTTCAATTGGAGCAAAGTGAGTCCCCTTCTCAAGAAATGTATAGAATAATTGAGAGTTTACACAGTGAACACAATTACTAATCAGAAATAATAACTTGAACTAAAGTTGAAATTGCTTTTTATGAACGTGCAATTTGGTATTTTGTTCGATTTTAGTGAAGATTCCTTTCTATTCTTTCAAAGCCTTTAGTCTTCAGAAAACATTAAATGGAAAGATATTGATGAGGCTGTAAGTAAACTTGGATTGTGTAATCTTGTAGATGCTCTATATTCAAAATATTGTGTGGTTAAGGATGCCTTTTCCGAACTTATTTCAAAACATGCCTTTAGATGCTGCTTTTTATTTACTAAATGTGGTGTCGAGCTTGCCGAATTTTTATAAGTTGTAAAGTATGTGCTATCTATACCTGCATGTAGATTATACATTCACGATTGTTCGCAATAATGGGAAATATTTGAACCAACAGTTGTAATAGATTTGCCGTGAATGTAGTAAAAGAAGACTAGAGAGTGCAAAGTAAATTTCAAACTGAAATGTTCGGAATTTTATGAATCTAGGCTAATTGTTTTAAAAAATGCCATATTTTTAAAACGTTCATTATTAAAAAGTTCAAATTATTCAAAAAGTTGTGCTTTGTACTGACATTTCAATTTATTAATGTAATTTCTTAGTGCTTTAACATAGTTGTAACCTTCTACTAGTCTGACTGTGTAAATAAAATCGTGCACATTTGTACAGAGAGTATATTGAATGAATTGGGAATGTTATAGCTATTTCTCGTTGACGTATCATAGTTATAATGGGTACACGTGTGTCCGATTTAACTGTTTAAACTTTTCATATTTTCAATATTTCTTGTCGTATCACCCTCATATAAGACATTGTACGAAATTCATTGCATTTAGACAGACTTCACTTTAGGATTTCTCAAACACGTTAAAATTTAATGTTGTGGGACCTACGTTCCGTATAGTACGTATGTTATATTTTCGTAGATTAAGTAAACAAACACCTTCGTAAATTATTCGGTTTTGTATTTTACCCTGAAATTGATAGTATTTCCTTATTAAAACATACTGATTATTAGAAAATTAAGTACATCACCGAAAGATACTTCGATTAAAGATTATTATTCTAATTAAATTCTCTCCCAGGTGTTCAGGGTATTATTTGTAGGTGGAAATTCCGTGCTCTGCTATCTCTTGTATTTTCAATGGTACCTTACGTACCCGTTTTCTTATAGAGAGTGAAAACCAGTGAATTTACGTCAAGTACTCCAATAGGTGCGATTATGACAGGGTATTAATCCGCCTACCTCTTTCGGTGACAAATAAGCCTGTAGGTGCTCTGTGCATAGAATTTAAAATGTGTCCGGGAATCCGGAAATTAAAAGGTGGTAACCCTAAATTTTACTCCAGAAATAATGTACCTAAATGGTATCTACAAGAATGGAATAAAACTCGCGTTTTCAATGTACAGGTTGGTCCGCATGTATTGTCACCCCCTTCTTATGGTCATTACAGTTAAATTAATTAAATGTTTTGTCTACTTTCATCAGGGATTCTGCCAGACTCTTCCCCCAATAAGTTGTCGCAACTTAATTCTCAAGCACACATTCCCAACTTTAAAATTTTTAGAAATAAATGTGTAAGTAAGTGGTTCTGAAGCAGGGTTGGACAAAAACATGTTAAAAAAAAAAAAAAAGTTTCAAACGTGTTTTTATATGTTTTTGTTTTAAACATTTTTTTAGAAAGCAAAAACAGTGTTTAAAACGTTTTAAACATTTTCTTAAAAAGACAAAGATTGGTAGGGGTTATGATAGGTACTCCATCTGCAGTAGCTTCTATAACGTTTCAATCGCGCTTCCGGTCTATTCATAAGCATTTACTAGAAATTGTAGGTTTTATTTTACTAAATTAAATGAAACTTGCTACTTATTACAATTCAATGACAAAGCTACTTATTATACAAAAGGTAAAAAGATAAATGTATACCCTAAGCAAAGCGCACGCACGGCGCGTGGGGGATGTGGAAGTAACGATACACACATTCTCGACCAACGGCACGAAGTAAGGTGTGGTGGTCAGTCCCACGCTCGGCTGCCTTTACCTCCCAAAGTACCCAGGAATACCAAGGACACTGTGGTACTCTATTTGGTAGGAGGCTGAGTATATCTTGAATTACACTTCTTTTAAATGTGCTCTCGTTCGGGAAACAAAACTTGCCATTTCCTTTTTACAGAATCTACATTTGGCTTTTACGGTTATTTTCGGAAGGATTAACTTTAATAAAGTGTGTCCAGATTAAACCCTTTTTCCTTCCTGTGCAACCCATTGATAATGTGTCTTATCAATGGACAGCAAAGGAACAGAGTACATTGTGTTGTAAGAAAAAAAAAATGCCTGTAAAGTTTTTTTTTTTTTTTTACTTCATTTTCATGTTTTCTTAATGTCGATTTTTACAAAGCAAGTATTTAATGGTTTACGCTGCAGATAATTAGTGTAATCAGCACGATTGGATTTAACCTTTCACACATTCATCCCAATTTATTATTGTTTTGTTTTCCTGCAACCTTACCAAGCAATTGATGGGATTATTTATACATTCATTGCAACATTGCTAAACTTCCTATATCTTCACCCTGACAAACATAAGGGAAGTAAGAACATATGGACTGAAGTTATTTGATATAGTTTGTAAAACAAATACTAATAAACCTCCAGAAAACTGAAGAAATATTTTGAATTATAGGAATTTAAGTTCCTAGAGATAAATACAACTTCGAAGACATCTTTACTCTAAACTGAAAAACTATGAGTTCTTACCGATATATGCTCTCATCACGTATCTACAATAAGTTAATTTCTAATTACGGTATTATTCAAGGAAGTTATCTATTTTTACTAATTACCGTCCGCAAAAATCAATTATCTTTAGTTCAAAATCCCGGAAAATAACCTGCTTCTATTCAAGGGCAGAGAGATACGTTCGCGTTTACTAGTACATTGTGTTTCACTATAGAAGGCCGGTGGCATTGCTCTACCATGCTCCGGTCTCCAAGCCTCGACCCACATACTATGAAAATATATACAGATAAAGACAGTGTAACATTTTTTTTTATGTTATATGCATATTTTAAAAGAGATGTATAAATGCAAAATGAATACTCTTTATAAACAAGCAACTACATATAGGATTCTTCTAATGAGTGTGCTGCAATAGGGCTCTGAGAAGTATTATTTCAAAGCATATCATAACGTAGGTAATTCCCGCGGCTCCCCACGCGCTTTTTTTAAAGTATAGGAATAGTTATCGGCACGTAACACTATGGAGGCCATTTGAAAAATTGAATTTTAAAATAGGTGGTAACGCTTGGGTGCAGGAAACAACCACAGTATGTTCCGATCATGTCCAATATGTATACTCAAAGCTTGGTGCGAATACGTCGAACTGAATGGAAGTAGTAAATATTTAATTTTTTAAAATTGATTGGCGACCCTGTCAACTGTGGGACCTGAAATACCTCTATGACGCGTTCCAATACGTAAATACCAAGTCTGGTCTTAATACGTTGAACGATATAGAAGCAATTAAACATTTTATTTTCTGAAACTGGTCGGCAACACTGACAACTGCGCCGCCAGAAGTACTCACATGAACTGTCCCAGTACCTAATGCGCATGTCAAATTTGATGTAAATCAATGCTGATACGTCCAACGGTAACAAATATGAAATTAGATTTTTTTAATCGTTTCGTAAGCCTGACAAACTACGATACTTGGGGTGTCTGTATGACCTGTCCCAGTACCTAATGAACAGGTATGTTAAATATAGTGTCAATGCACACGTGTAGAGTTATATTAATAAAGGCATTTCTGTAAGTTGAATTTTAAAATAAGTTGGCAACGCTGAGGACTGGGGTGTTTGAGGTCGGAAACACCAAAAACTTTCTTCCATTGTGTAGAATGATGTTTAAGGATAATCTAAAGCAATGATCTCCTACAAAAGATGGCAGCACTACCTCCGTATATGTCTAATGTATTTTCACTGTTACAAGAAATTTCATTGCTGCTCCTACAAATTCAAGCCTAGAGATTACAAACTTTCAGGGGAAAAAGTTCATAACCAATTCAAGAGCATGGTCGAAGCCGATTTTTAATTATCTTTCTTGTTCACTGTTGAAAGAGTTTCATTGTTATAGGTTTCGATATTCACAACAACAATGAAGCGATTTCAACAATGAAGGAAAACTAAAATAAAAAACGGGATCGATCATGCTCTTGAATTGGTTATGAATTTTCTTCTCTGAAAGTTTGAACTCTCTTGGCTTGAATTTATAGAAGCAGCAAGGAAATTTCGTTCAACGATAAGAATACATTAGACATATACGGAGATAGTGCTGCCATCTTTTGTTGGAGATCGTTGCTCTAGAGTATCCTTAAGCTAAGTTTGGGGCAGATACGATATAGAAGGTTTAAAAAAATATTTTTTAAAGTTGGCAACACTGAGAACTGAGCAACCCGAAATATCTCACAAAATATTTGTGATCTAGGGTTTAGTTATGTCATATTTCTTCTTAATTTTCTATATATGAGTAATTTTTGCTTAAAGAGACGTTAGCAGTATTACAAATTGCTGCCTTAAACAATACGAAATTTAGAAAAAACGAAGGCTTATGTTTTTTTTTAAAAACGGAAATGTTACATAAAACTAACGGTTTTTTTTTCATAAACATCATTAAGAGTACCTAATAAGTACTACCACCCGGCATAAATTCCTATATGGTTACTCACTACTGCCCCTTTCCTCAAACATAAGAAAAGAGATAGAGCAATGTAATCATAGAAGCAAATGCATGTTCATGAAGTGTTTGTTTTCCAGGCAGTTCCTCACAATAAATGAAAAAAAGAATTGAAATATGAACATCTTGTTTCGTGTTATTGATAGCGAATTAATATTTCCCGCTTCTAGCAGCCAACCGATAAAGAATAAATTGAAACAACATTTGATGTATCTGTCTGTAGGCTTGCGGCGCCATAATACTGATTATTTTGGAAACTAGCTTTCACTCGGGACAAATTTCATACGTTTTAGTGGTAAAAACACACCCTTTTGTACTTTTAAAAATAATCCAATACTTTCAAGAAGAAAAATTAAAAATTAACATGTTTTAAACAAGGCTTAAAAAAAATTGTTTAAAACATTTTGTTTTAAACATTCCAACCCCGTTCTGCAGGGAGTGACAAGGCATTTGGACCACCCTGTACAATCCATAGTAAAAATAAATGAACTATTCACAATAACAATGGATTCTTGCAGTGACTCAAGAAGATATTCGCATTATCTTTGTCTCATATAAAAATATTAAGGTAATTCCTAACTATTCTCAATAAGCTGAGAGAATGTACAAATGAAAGTAATCATGACACACTGGACACTTTATACAGGGTGGTAACATACTGCACCGACCAACTTTAAGGGATGATAGAAGACAAAAAAGTGAAAAAAATTCTTAGTCACCGGGGTGGAAATTCCGCGGCATATAAAAGCTATTTTCAGGCTTCCGAAAACGTGATGTTCATCCAAAGCTATTTAAGAGTGGTGTCCTAACTCTTAACTGGATAAGTACTTCTTATATACTATATAGTTGTATTTACTCTAAGCCCTTAAAAAAAAGTTTAAACCAGCCAACCCTGTTCCTCAGTAGAACAAATCATCTAGGAACAATACGAATGAATATATTTCCTTGTAAACAATTCAGTATTTATTCATCTCAACATTTAACAGAGACAAGTACAGCAAACAAGGCGGTCCACTGTTCTTGTTCAGACTGTTCATTAATGATTCTAAATTTAACTTCTGCATATCGAAAGTTGATATATGGTACTTTTAAAGCAAATATGTAATTCCTAAAGTGTTCAGTTATTTTTATATTTTATTTTAATTTAACCCAAGCTGTAATATGGTCTTAAGCACGCAGTAAAGTACTAAGCATAGGACTAAGTATTATCGTGGAATCCGAACCACAGTCGGATTTGAGACAAAAACCGGATCCATTGTCTAAACACGATGCCACTCACCAAGAAAGTGGCCTTTTCCACACCACTCTGACTGACGGTCTCTTTGTGGTTTGAAGTACCAGTCTTCACTCTAAACTGACGGTTTATGCAATCGATTGAGAAGTAGCGAATTCTGCATGTGTTCTAAAGTGTGTGCTTGAATTATAATTTCTAGATTTAGTCCACAGTGGTTAGTTATGTGAATGTGTTGCATATTTGGAAGATAACATTACCTGTAATTCCTCACTCTCAGTATGCCGAAGCTTCTCTAAATAGTCATCAAGGCCTAGTTTCGTAAATTCGTACTGAAGGTGAACTCTAAAATTCATGTCTTCTACTGAGTGTACCACTATGTTTACAAACTGCATACACGCAACCTAGGGAAGAAAAAATTAGAAGGAAATGTCTTCACATACGAATCTCTCTCTTTGTTCAGATTATTGTAAAAAATTAAAGGAATGATTAATTATTTGATACCGCACATTTCATTACACAGACACTTATACTAACACTTAATTTGTGTTTTACTAAAATTAATGCTGTGGATTTTATGTACGGCTCTAAGTGTACCAATGAAAAACATTTTTAGTTTCAATTATTAGATGCAACATTGTTCTACCGTTCAGTCTGTTAAGAAATACCTTTTGTGTTTCTTTAAAGATGGCATAGAAAAATACTGATCAACTTTTCAAAAACTCTTAAATATCATACTGACTTAAAGGACTCTTAGATGAAATACTATCAAAAAGTCCGAATTTTACGAACCACTAATTAATCGGATTACTTAATCTTTTAAAATTACCACCTGTTAAAGAAAGAAAGTTTCAAATTTAAACAAATTACAGAAGATTAGAAGGAAACTAGTGTTCTAGAATTTAGTGACTAGAAAAGGGTAAATATTCAAATACGCTAATACGAGCACCACAAGAAAATTTTAAATATACACCAAAATTAAGGTCCTTATGTGAACGGACAAATTAAAGCGACACAAATATAAAAATGACTTACTTTACAAGTCCTACTGAAAGCTAATAGGAACTTGTTCGGATAAATTAAAGGAGTTTAAACAGGGTAATTAAGAGAAATTTTTAGCTAAGATTGGTACTACAATGTCGTTAATTTTACTAGCTGGTAATTTGAAAATCGCTGTGACAAGTGAAATTGCAGAGGTTTCAAAAATCTGGTTCATCACCAACCTATACTCAATCTCGCAGCGGAAAATCTTTAGTTCAGGAAAAATAAATAAATAAATTACCGAACTTACCATAAATTCAATGTGAAATATTTCATAATTTATAAAATAGTCCATAAGGGTTTCAAAGCGTTTATTTTCTTGACAAACTTCCTTAAAATTATCAAAGGCACTGAGGATTATTTCATGACCTCCTTTGACTAGACAAATGGCAGCCAGCAGCTCCAGAACAAGAGCCTTGGTTCTGAAAAGCGAAAGAATAAAACTTGATAAACATTAATTATAAAAATATATAATAATCTATGTAAACAAAAATAAAATACTTGAAATCTGTGTGTTCTTTCAGTCAGGAATTAAAATTTAAACTTTGTAATGCCTATCAAACATTACACAAACTGCCACCAGAAATGCAAAATCATTCAGAAGTATTAGTTTTTGCTGTCATGAATTCTTAGTTAATTACGATGTGGGCCTCTTTTTCAGACTGTTCAAAATGGGGTTACGCAAAGGAGCTTAGGGCCAGCTGTAAATAATGATTTTTGATTCATCTCTATTTGATAAGTTGTTAATTTAATATCTAAAACGAACATCCACGTCCCAGCCGGGATTCGAACTGAGAACAAAATGACTTATCAACGAAAATTTATATCCTTATACATAGGAACATTCGGCAGGTTAAACGAGTTCAATTACGAAAAATAACAAGCAGACTGTACCTATTCAACTAATCGCATCTAGTACCTGCGTAACTACCCATGCATTCCACTTCTTCAGTTTTTCCTAATAAGATGACCCGTCATATAAGGATTTTACACTGAGCCCTTAAGGAAAAATTAACACAGTTCGACCTACTCTTCACATTGAGTGAACAGTGAACAAATGTTGCCGGATCGTATGTAATTTTTGAATTAAACTAACTAGATTGCGAATCAGGTCACAAATGGATCTGTCTTTGGGACATATTTGACTAAGGTACGACCACAAAGATTTATAGAGAATATTATAAATATATTACCCTAACCAACTTGATATCCTCTGTATGGTCGCTGGATGTTCCTGATGGAACTCAACGTATAATAAGTCGTATGTATTCTTCAGACTATCATCTATATAGATAAAACTGAATGTATGTATGTGCTCTATACAAATGCTCTAATTTATGCGTGCATAAATTTCCTCCACATTTTGCACAAATATTCCTTGGGTCCCGGATTAGAGTATAAAGTATATTTAAATTCACCGAAAGTGACCGTGTGACCAACTAATTAAAAAATAGTAATTTTATTGATGATAATGAAATAAATACATTGTTTAATTTAATCTAATCTAAATCTTGTTTAATCTAAAATAACAATCAAATTAATATTTTTAAATTTTATTCAAATTTTGGTTGATTAAATTTACGTTACAATGACCTATGTATAAAAACAAGTATAGATAACTAGTACTACTATTAATAATGGTAACAGTATTTAGTTGTATTAGTAGTAAGTAGATATCGTGTACACTCTATAAAAATTGTGGGTTGCATAGGTCACAGGATACAGTGGTGAAACACGTAGGTGAGTTTGCAAGATGTGAAGGTCACCTACCGCTGTTTGTACAAGATTACGGGTGAATTTTGGCGGAAAAAATTGACGTTATAGCAGACGTGGCTCAGATGAATTGTTAGTTCTGACGTCACGAGGTCATCGACGGGTAGGCAGGATAGTACACGTTGCTTGAAGTCACGAAGTGGCTACAAGCGAGGATTTGATCATTGACATCAGAACTCAGAAGGTCATTGACGGGATGCAGGATGTAACTTGTTGGTTGAGGTCATGGCGTCGGTGAAGATTTTGAATATATATAGAGAGCAGTAGTGTTGTATACATCATTATAAAGGGAGGTGAGCTTCAGTCATGGCAGCGCAGCTGCAAGGTGTCCAATGTGTTGTTAGCACATTGGACTTACTTGATAACGATTATCAGGAAGAGGATACAAAAAGTACAATATATAGTTTGTTAAGGTCTAAAGTAAAGTCCGAACCAGCTTCACCATCATCATCTTCATTCGTAGAGGAGGAGGATGACGACATTAGGAAGGTATATTCCTTACTAGCTGCAAAGAAAAAGAAACGTGTATTGGAGGGTGCTGTATATCCTGTGAAGAAGCGTTTATCTTTTCAAAATAGTGATGTAAAGCACTATTCAATACTATCAAGAGCAGCAGAACTAGCTCCCACCACTAGCAGGAGGAACACTAGCAGAAAAACTAGCGGTGAAATCACCACCACCAGCAGTAGCAGCAGCAACAATACCAGTAACATCACTACTAAAATCAGCACGAGTAAGAGTGAAACCCATACGAACAAGCCGTACCAACACCAGCAGCAGGAGTAGGAGTAGTGGGACAGATGGAAAAGAGTTAAGTAAATGTATATGTAACAACAAATGGGTTGGTGAAAGTGGTATTTGGTTGGCCTTAAAAAAGTGGATACCGAAAAGTGGAATTATATATGAAGGGTGCTTTAAGGAAGAAACAAATTAAAGAGGTCATGCGTGTTTAGGTTATCTTACACCAGATGAAATAGTAGCAGACGAAGAGATTGAACAACAATTTAGAAAGTGCGTATGGAGGGTTATATTACAGCCTTCAACATTAAAAGAACTTTTTGATATATACAGGAATTATCATAGACAAGTGAATGATAAAGATGAACTATTATTAAATATGAAGTTTGGTCAGTGGAAAGTAGTGAAAATGTATATGGAAAGTGTCATTGAGATGCAACTTGAAAAGGATCGGGAAGGAAAGAAGGACAGAACTCTAATGTTTATGGTGGAAACTATGCTTGAAAAGAAGTGAAAATTTCAAACTTTTGTATATTTTGTGGTGGTGGTGTCTTTATAGCGGATCCATGTGTTTTGCAAACTTTTCGTACTTATTTAAAATCCAATCCAATCCGATGTAGTGGTTGTAAGTTGAAGTTTGCTCACAATAATTGTATATATGTATGGAATACAGGCAAAGTTCTTTCACAAAATTTCTTGGATCAAGTGAATCACCATGAAACATTTGTGAAGTACTACAAAATTTTCAAATGACATGGTTATGTAATTATTTCCATGAATCCTTTTCTCAAGACTTGTAGAGAATTAGTTTGTAATAGTGAATTCATTGCACAACCCATGCCTGATGTTATTCATGAACAATTTTCTGTAGAAATGTCTCTAACTGTGGCTTCAGAACAGTACATTATTGACGTACAGGGATTTAAAATATCTACACATGAGTTTATTATGAGAGGATTTTTATTGTAGCGTGATACTAGTCTTTTATTCCACTGTTCAGTAAAACTTCCATGTGAGATAACGGAAGTAGGAATAGGTTATCAAAGGCAAGTACAATGGTTAACATAAAACTTTCACGATTTCGAATGGGACACTTCAAATGGATACGTTTCCCAAATTCAAGCATAATTTTTCAATTGTGTTTAAGTGAAACTACATTCTTTTGTAAAGGTCTTGAAAAAGTACAATGGATTAAAAAACTAAGTGAAAACGAATGTCCTGCCCTCAAAACATTGAATTTGAACATTGGTATCACAAAGTGTACTTATCATGACCCTGTCGAAGTGAATGCTTGTGCATTACGAAACTGCTTACAACTTCAATATTGGGTGAAACATGAGAAACCAAAAAATACCTTGTAAATACGTTTTCAGCCATTCAAATGTAAGAAAAAATGCATGTGACTGTTGTTTTTATAAATCACTTTACTTACTCTTAATAATAAAGAATTATACTATATTCATTTGTTTTAATTTCAAATAAGGTTGCTCTTCAATGATAACACAAGGTGGTTTTAATAATATATATTTTTTCCTTTAAAATAATCAGTATAATACTATTTACAACGTTTCTTGTTTATTTTTTTGTTAATAATTTGTCTCATATTTTGCAACAATTTCATATTTTTTCTTGTGATGAACAGTATTGAAATGGGTATTATATTAACCCCTCTTACACGAAAGTAAATAAAAACAATGCAAAATAATCCAAAGGTGGAATTATTTTCTTGAACTTTAGTTTTGTTATATTTAAATAATTACAATTTCGTTTTAAGAACGTTAAGAACGAGGTCTTGCAAAGCTATCAAAATAAAATCCATATGCATTTTCATTAATATAAATTACAGTCCAATGACTTCCTCCGCTTTAACTTAAATAAGTGCTCCTGGAAACTACACGAACAGGTAAAGTACTAATGGCATAAATACCAGTCAGTACTCTTGCTGATCAACAATCACGTAAAATCACTCATCAGCTGGTCCGTGCACATATTTGTTAATAGAAGTTGGTATATACATACACTTATTTGGATTTAACACTGATAAAGTTAATAAAATTTGATATAATTTGCGTAAGTCCAGGCTTCTTTTACTGTACACCGGAAATAGAAGAATCGATGTAAATAATGAACACAGTGTCTTGAAGGATAGGCCAAGTGAGAAAAGAGAGGACACTAATTCTTCTTCTAGACTGATTACACTTTTTCCAAGTATAGACTCGAGGAAGTAGTGTCTTGTTTTTCCATACGTATATACTACACTACTGTGCTGAGTATATTTGGTAATCACGCTTTTAACTTCACTATAGGAGACACCACCATCGTTCCATTGGAGACCATAGACATGTTGAGAGAGGTAATCGTTATGTAATCATAAGGTTGTTAACAACAGAGTAAGGGAAGCGAGCTTGAAAGATCCAACTTTGTGAACAATCCAAGTCAGGATTTATAATAAGTTTTTAAAACTAACCTTTCATTGTCGTAGTAATTTTCTCCACGTGTGAGAGCACAGAAGTGTGCTTAGCACAAGACCCCTCAATGTCACCGAATCAACTCGAAATTAAAATGTACCATCGGAATATACGTTTGTCAATTTCTATAATCGAATCAAACTGAGCATACACAATACATAAAATACTCTATTAATGTTTGACTAAAGGATATTTTATATTAAGAGGACGGTCTCTGACAACATCCCAATTATAATCTATATTTTCCGTAGGAGACAGAATAAATGGAGAAATTGTATAACCATGTGCAAAATCATAAGTAATCGTATATGCATAATTTTGATGAAAGATCCCAGCACCAGAAAACAGGTGAAATAACTTTGAATGAATAAAGCTCTTGCAAATCAAGGGTTAGGGGAGTGGGAAGGTAAAATTTTGACCCTACCTGAACCTGCAATTTGTTGAGATTGAAATATTAAAAATCGAGGGGATTCAAATTATATTTACCATTCATTGCTGTAAATGCTACAAATCCAATGACAAGGTTTTTCGGCACACTGCCTAGAAATAAATTATCAATATTAAAGGAAGTTACATTTTGTGGAATAGAAATGATTCGTGTTTCCACTCTAGTGTGTGGTAATTTTGGCAGTCTATCCTTCTATGTACAAATTTAAATAAAGAGCCAAGTCAGCAGAAATAGTAAGAACACCGTGCACATAATACAACTACTTCTAAGACAACTTTAAAGTTGGAATTGTCAGCAGCCATTAAGCAAAATGAATCTTTATCAAGAAATACTAATATATTAGTACATGCGAACTAACTTTGTGTCTGTAATATGAACAACATGCATGTATTTCTCTTAGTGTTGATACTGAAAAAAAAAATTGTAAACTTTATTTTTATATAGGCCAGTCTAGTTTAGTTAACTTTGCCGGGTTGGAGTTACTGGTCTTCCACCAGGCGCCTCCCCAGGTGGCGGATAGGGGAATGCCGACCAGATATGGTGGGTACCGGAAATATTCCGGGGCGGACCAAAACCAGTACTGCTGCCTTGCAGTTAGTAGAGGGATCTACAAAGGCTAGGGGAAGATAACCCCGAACAAAAATATCATGGTGAGGGGAAGCAGCATCACCATTACCACTCTGAGGCTGAAGATGAATGACATCGGCAAGGCTCAGAGATGGACAGAGGGCGACATCTTGAATGTCTACCTTTACTGCGAGGTCGTAGAGCTGACAACTCTACACCGCTAAAACATGTCAAGAAATAGTAACAGATGGTTCATGGATTCTCCTGGGGTAAAATATTCCAGAGGTAAACTAGTCCCTCATTCGGATCTCCGGGCTGGGACTGCTTCAGGGGGCTCTATGAACAGGATTAAGAAAGACCTTAGAATAGGAACGTGGAACGTACGAACATTATACCAAACGGGCGCTCTTCAGGTGGTGGTACGCGAGACCGAAAAGTACGAGCTAGACATATTAGCGATACAAGAAGTTCGGTGGGAGGGTCAAGATAGCATCCGACAGGGCAAGTACACTTTCTACTACGGTGGAACACAGTCTCACGATTTCGGAACAGGGTTTCTCATTAAGAATAGTATCCTTCAGGCGGTTCAGAATATAGAGTTCGTAAACGAAAGACTATCGTACGTTACGATACGTACTCGATGGGGTAACACGGTTTTATTAAAAGTCTATGCTCCGACCGAGGTGGCTACTGATAACGACAAAGATATATTCTACGATGAGCTAGAAAGGTTGTTTGACCGATTACCGAAGTATAATTCGAAAATTGTGTTGGGTGATTTCAATGCAAAGGTAGGGAGGGAAGAAAAATATAGACCTGCTATAGGCAAATACAGTCTTCACGAAAAGACCAACAACAATGGAGAAAGGCTGATAACTTTCGCGATTTCGAAAAACTTACTGGTAAAGAGCACGTACTTTGAACACAAAGACATACACAAATA
>JAGDQP010026288.1:0-26062 GCA_022664845.1 Lepisma saccharinum
CTCATTTTGCTACAACTCCCCCCAAAAAAATAGTTGTCACCAAGGCAACATTCTACTTAATAAAATGGTTTTCCTCTTTTTCTTTCATGTCACCGCGGAGGTAACCAAAGCCATAGGGTGTCGAAGAGTATCCGTGCAACATTTGATGCAGATATGGTGAACGGTGTAGAAGTATTTGGAAGAGTTTATTTTTAAGAAGTTGGCAACACTGGCAACCTATGCCGAGTTTCTTGAAATTCAGTTTAGTGGAAATATCTCTATATGATGGAGAAAGACAGTATGCTAAATTTCATAGCTCTGTCCACATTAATTACTGAGTTCTATTGATTATTCCATGAGTGAATAAATCAGTAGGGTCTACTAATTTGTTTGCAACACCCACAACTTCAGTTCATAATGGAGCGTTCTACCCTAGAACCGTTTTCCAAGTTTGCCGAATAGTATTCATGCAAATTTTGGTGTAGATATGACGAACGGTGAAGAAGCATTTGAAAGTATTTTAAGTTTATAACATTGACTAACGGGGGCAAATTTGGTTAAATCCGTTCTTAATGGAACTCTATAGGATGGGTAAAGTCTGTATATAAAATTTCACAGCTCTGTCTGCGGTAGTTACCGAGTTCTGTTGATTATTGCGAGAGTCAGTAAAAAAGTGATTTGTTGGCAACACTGACAAGTTTGGTTCTTAGAGGAGTGTTTTTTAAAGGCGATGTAGAGTATTTATGCAAGATTTCGTGTAGATATTATGAACAGTATAGAAGCATTTGGAAGAATTTTATTTTTTAGAAAGTTAGCAACACTGTTAAAGGAGAGAGAGGAGGGAGAATTCGTAAAATCCGTTCTTAGTGGAACTCTATATGATGGGCGGCAAAGACTGTATGTAAGGTTTCAGTGCTCTACCCGAATAGTTACTGAGTTCCGTTGATTATTCGGTGAGTTACTGATTCTAATTTTTAAATTTAATTTAAAGGGTGGTGCAATTAAAAGTTACTACCCCTTGTATCGCCCGAAGGGCTACAAATATGATAAAATTCAAAAAAAATCATCCAGCATTATTTTGAGAGCTATCATTTTGAGCTATAAAATTTGGCCCCCAAGCCCCGCAATGGGGCTAGGCGGGGGGAAACTTCAAAGTTTCAAATCGGAAAGGGGGTCGAATGATATCTCGTTTGAAAGGTCTTGACAAAAGAAATATTTTGGTGATACTTTCAAGTCGTTATGTTGTCCCATTATTTTGGTCATTACTATTATTGTCCGGGATTCAACTTTTTTGTTGGCAGTTACATTCGCTGGCAAGGATTTGGGTTTGATTTTTCCCGTTAAACGTAGATCGATTTGAATCCTTGGTATATCGCTGAGAATATTTCGGACTCCTACTTTTTCCATTATTACCAAAACTTTTTGTACTTTTGTTATAAGAATCACGCTTATTACCAACCAAATTTACATGTTGACTGTACCTTTTTTTGTCTCTTTGTTCATTACGGTAGATAAAACCTGATTTTTTGCCGTTGTTGTTGTTATATATACCCTGACCATTGTGTCCGTCACAAAACGCTGTCTGCACATCTAAGTAGTTAATTATATGGTCACATTCCTCAAAATTTGAAAACCTCCGACCAAAGAGAGCTTGTCTAAATCTCAACGGAAGATTAGGCATAATTTTCAGGATAACAGTATCAACCGAAAATAATCGCTCAGAATACAGGTTTCGAAATCGTTCCACTTGTATCCAATAGAACTCAGTAACTGACTTGAATTCACGAGGATTGAACCTTTGTGACCTCAAAATGCTAAGCTGGACCACTAATACAAAATTTGACTGAAAATGATCCAAAAATGCTGATTCGAACTGCGCATAGTTCTCGAATTCTTTCGAGTGGTCATCGAACCAAATCCTGGCAACCCCCGTCAAGAAACGCCTAAATATCATAAGATATTGTGATCGGGATTTATTCATAAGCTGAAGATCCTGCTCTACAGATAGAAGAAAAGAAGGAGCAGAACACTTTTCCACATTTCCTTTAAAATGGTCAAGATTTGCTAAGTCTGACAATGCTTTTACCAGAGCCTGCACTACTTTTTAACGAATTTCTCTCATGGACGCTCTCAGAATCGGAAGCAGCATCAGTTTCGTGTGCCGAAATGTCACCATCGTTCTGACGAGAACACACGTCTTCAGTGGTTTTATTCCGCATTTCGACTTCCTCTTCCATCGTATTCGTCCTTTCAAACTCCCGTTGGTGGTTTTGAATTTTTTTCTCCATTACCACTATTTTACCGGAGATCCTAGCGACTTCCGTGTCAACCTTACTTTCAAGCTCAAGAATACGTTCATTGTTTTCGACCTGATCACATCTTTCATCCACTTTCTTACATCTTTGTTCGATTTCATTACATTTCTCGTTAACAATAGCTGTACATACCCTTTTGTAATCTTTCTTAGATTTAGTGACTTCCCTGTTGTATGTACGAACTTGCCTTTCCAGGTCGCTTACCTTTGTTTGAACACGATTTAAAGTTTCCAGATTTTGGTCATGAATTTTATTCATAGATTTCACTTGTTCAATTGATTTGATTTTTGTTTCTAATGTTGTAATTTTTTCGCTTAACTCCCGACTTTGTTGAGTAATTTGATTTTGAATGTCCACAAATTTTACATCCAATTTCACATTTTGATCTTCAAACAATTTATGAATTAACTTCTCCATTTCGGAATTCATTTTCTTTTCTTACAACTTCAAACAACCTTTTATTACGCCTAAAAAATAACAACTCTCTTACTAGAACTCCCAAATTTCGTATTCTTGAGTCTCATAATCTTTTGTGACTCCAGCTGCGTTCACGGTGACATATGAAAGAGAAAGAGGAAGAAACCATTTTATTAACTAGAATGTCGCCTCGGTGACAACTATTTTTTTGGGAGTTGTAGCAAAATGAGAAAAATAGTTTATTATATATATATATATATAAGTTTATATACAAAAATTAACTATATATACATACATACTTACAGGATTTGCTTACGTTACAATTTTACTAAACACTATATATATACACCGAGAAAAGCTTCCAAACACACTGCACTAACTATTGATAAGAAGAGTTACATATTCAACGGATATTAAAACAAAATAAGAAAAATAAACTTGTAAATGTTTTTAGTAGGGCGCCCGTTTAACAACTATCCGCACGACCCGACAAAATAGAAATACTCTGGGGCGGCGCAACTAAAATACGCGAGGTTTGAACATTTAAGTCCGTTTTTATTTAATACGAAAGTGCCACTCGCCACTGTCCATTGTCTACTGACTCCAACATGCTGGGTTCCCACACAGGAATGTCGGAATATCCATCTGTTTTAACTAGTTTCTTTTTGTTTTATTCCGCTGGAGATGCAGAGTGGATGATGGAAGATGGAAAACACAAGCAACTAACATTTTAAAAAGCGAATATTATTATGGTGTCGTTTAGATCTCCATAACTCTAAGAAACGACTGTAGAGTTAAACACTTCACCAAGACCGAACCACTGTAGCTCAGTGGTAGAGCGATAGTGTGGCATTCGGGGAGAACGTGGGTTCGATTCCAGTGACCGACCATCCTGACTGACGTTTTCCTCAGTCACACCAGGTAAATGCCGGGATGACACCTTCAACATAGGCCCTGGCCGACACTTTCCCGAATCCTTTCCCCTCCTCTATCCTGGCCTAAGCTTTAGACGCCTAAAGGCCATAAATAAAATTCAATTCATTTCACCAAGAACCAAAGTTGTCAGTGTTGCTAACGCATCACTGATTCAGTTGCTTCTTGAAAAATCAACGGAACTCAGTAAGTAATGGGGATAAACATTTTGCATACTGTCTTTTCTCATCATAAGTGCCACTAACAACGTATTACAACGATAAGTATCAACAGAACTTAATCATCACTATGGGTAGAAGCAGTGAAAATATAATTGCTGTTTTTCTTCGTCACCTAGAGTTTAGTAGAATACTTGTAACTTTTACCCTTTTTTCTCTTTTCTTCTATTTGGTGTAAGATACGAAACTGAGAGTTTCAGAAACTTTTATTTGAGGCGATACGCAGGTATGCTGAAATTATGGTTAAGATCAAAGTAGGCGAATGGGAGATATTTAAATTTGATTTTTTATTATTAAAAAAAAAGTAGCCGCAGCCGTCATGTTGCCACTCGCTGTACGTCGCCGCGAAACCCGATATGAAACCGCCGTCGTCCGCATTGGTCGCAAAACCGCAAAACCCGATGTGTAGCGCTAGTGAAAAATCATAGAACGCAATGTGATAGATTACATGTATATATAATAGATTTCTATTGAGGAATTCGATTTTTTGGGGGTCGGAATAATCATTTTTGACGGAGAATGCTTATAATTTCTCCGTCATTGCGCATCACAGATTTTCCACTGAATTTACCGAGGAAGATCACTTAGAAACTCATTTTTACTGCTATATCTTTTAATGTTTGAGGTCACGATTTGCGCATGCGCAGAGTTCTTTATTTTGTTGCTTTTGTGATTGGAGGAATATTTGTCTCACTTAGAACTTTGGTCATTTGGGGAAACATGGTTTTTGTTCTTTTGCATCGCGTTTGATGCTTGGTGGAATTGGAGCGTGCAGATGTTCTTTTAAAACAGGTGTTTGCTTGAATGGGCAATAGCTCCACGCGGAGCAAAATAAAACAAGTTGTTTTCCTTCTTTTGATATTTGCTACATATCAGGTGCTCACGAGGCGTGCTAGAACATGATCCGGGTTTTCTAAGAATTTGACTGTACAGGTGTTCACAGGAATTCTTTTATCTTTGCCGGTTGATTGATAGCGGCGTAAGTTGAATGACATTTTTTTACTTTAACAATATTTTCTATCGTTTCCCTTCTTTTCATGTTCTAGACAAGATACAACATGTTTCTTTTGATATTCGTCGCATAACAAGTGTTGGCAATTTTGATATTCACAGGAATTTTGATGTTCCTCTTGATGTTCACAGGAATTTTTGTATATTTGGAAGATTATATTAAATTGTATATAATATTATATTGTGTATCATATTAGAACTTATGTTGCACAATATTGCACAATTCTTACCATTTAACTTAGGCTGCCTTCTACTGCTTTCATTTTTAACTTTTTCTATTTCACTTATTGAACCTCCTTAAACTAAGATATAATAATAATACACAGCCATATTCAATCCACTACTGGATGAGGCCTCTCCCCGAGGGAGGAGGTGGTCTACTGCTCCCACGCTGACCAGACGTGTTGGGAGAGGAGAGCCGAGGCTCTCAACTGTAATCGCTACCTCTTTATTCAGGTAGCTCCCCAATTGGCCTCACGACGCTGGGTGGACGCTGCACAGGTAACACCATCTGGAGTACTGCAACGGTCACCCGTCCAAGTACTGACCAGACCCACAGCTGCTTGACTTCGGTGATCTTACGGGAACCGGTAGACCAGCTCGGCTAGGGCGCTGCCCAAACTAAGATATAAAGATAGCAAAAAGGCAGAATATATATATATATATATATATATATATTTCTGTAAACTCTGCCTTTTTGCTTTCTTTCATGGATATTTTTAAATAAAAGATTTGGTTTTACCTTTATACGAAAACAAATATTTACATTTTTCTTTTTTAATTTTTATAATATTTTTTACAAGATATTTTACAAGACATTTATTTTGCAGATAAATAAATCCGTATAGACGTGTTTTAGTTCGGCTCCGCGAATTTATTAGTTTTTAGTGATATAATTGTGATTTATTGGTGTATGTGTTTCCACTCTTGACTTTCTACATGCCCTGAGGTGTTTGGTGATACTTCATAGTTCAGAGACGCTGGTCGGCGCTAGAAATTTGTTTGGTGTCATGTTGACTCCGTTCCATCTTTCATAGTGTTTCTATGTACTGCGAGTTGTTTTCTTCTGGTGTGGTGTCTTGCCCTACATGAGTGATCTGTTAATCGACATGTTTTTGATCCTATTGGATGCGATTTTGTTCACTTCATGTTTTGTGTCACGTTGAAGAAAGGAAATTTCAGTTATTGTTCGTTAAAGATTTTGAATTCTTCAACAATAGCAATATCTACCAGGTTTAAGCATAAATTATTTTAACAATGAATAATCAAGTCCATCATATGTCCTGCACTTCTGCTGGAGTCAGTTTTAATATCAGGGATTATTTCTGCTCAAAATGTAATAAATACTTTCTCAATTCCAGAGGATTAATGATACACAACGGTAAATGTCATAATGACACTACCAAGGAAAAGAGAGCATCTGTGCCTAGCGCTAAATATTGTTCACCCAATCAAATTTCTTTTGCTCATGACTTGATTTCAGGTAGCAGTATTCCAGGTCAAAGTTCTAAACTTATTGATAGTTTGGGAAGGCTTAAATCGTCAGTGCCCATTCTGCGAAGAGTTCCTCGAGGAGCAAGAAATGCTATGGGTGAGGCTCTTATTGAAATCCTTCAGAAGATTGTAACATCTAATAATATTCAACACTGGATCGAACTTTTATTCTTCCCATACATCACTCTCAACATGCCTTCAAAATCCTCAAAAATTTCTAATCTCACTACATGGGTGAAGCAGAGAATTCAACTTTGGTCCAGTAGTTCTCATGATGATATAACTAATCCGATGACTGTCATGCCCAATAAATACAAACATAATAATACTGTTAACAAATCATCCAACGATGTATTGATAAAGCATATTGAGAACAAACTTTATGATGGCGACACACATGGTGCTTGCTGTCAGACTTCTAATTTCTGAAGACAACTTCTCTCCATCAGACCCCACCAGTTTCAGGGCCGTAAAATAAAAACATCCTCCACACTCTTATGCATTTGCTCCTCCTAACTTAATAGAAAATAATATTGATGTCAATAAAGTTACGTCCAACGAGTTACTTAATCCGCTTAAATCATTTCCTTTTGGTTCAGCTGGAGGGATAGAAGGCATGCATCCGTCGATCCTCAAGGATTTAATACTTTATAATATTCAAGGTTCTAAAGATCGCCTTACCAAGGTTATTTGTGATTTTCTTTCTATGATCTTATCAGGAGAAGTGCCCATAGCAATAAGGCCATTTTTCTCCGGGGCTTCTCTTATAGCACTGGAAAAGAAATGTGGAGGCATTAGACCAATCGCTATAGGGAACACATGGAGAAGACTTTCTTCTAAAATTATATGCGGAAGAATTAAAAATCAGCTAGTTCAGCACCTTTCTCCACACCAACTTAGAGTAGGCATTCAACATGGACCTGAAGCTGCTGCACATAGTGCACGCATATATTATTCATACCCTCACCAGAAGCCTTCCTTAAGATTGACTTCAAAAATGCTTTCAATGAAATAGACAGGCAAGCAATGCTCACAGTTGTCAAGGATAATTTTCCTTCTATCTATCCATAAGTGTTTCAAAGTTATACCCAAGCCAGCTATTTATTTTATGGTAAGGATATCATATTATCTCAAAGAGGAGTACAGCAGGGGGACCCTTTAGGACCTGCATCATTTGCAATGACTCTTCAACCTATTGTCAATAATATCAACACCGACTTGAATATTTGGTATTTAGACGACGGAACCATAGCTGGAGATCCGTATATTATAATAAACACATTAAAGGATATCCATAAGAAGGCAATTACAATTGGTCTTGACCTTAATTTTTCTAAATGTGAGATTAGCTTTTTAGAAACTACAATCGAACAAACACACATACTTCTCACAATATTCAACGAAGGCATTCAATTAATGTCTCCGTCAAATGCTTTTCATCTAGGTGCTGCCCTCTCTACTGACGCAAGGAGATCCTTATTAATTGGGAAAATAGCCACACTTGAAACGTACTTTTCACTTCTTTTATCGATCTCTGCACACTCAGCATTTTATTTACGAAGATCTTCTTTTACCATACCAAGGTTATTGTATTTTCCGCGTTGTTCGCCTTGTTGGAGAGAAGAAGATCTACTCAAACGTTACGATAACACCATTAAATCTGGTTTAGAATCCATCCTAAATTGTTTCTTTCCTGACCACACATGGCTTCAGACTTCTCTCCCTGTCAATTTTGGAGGATTAGGTATTCGTCGCGCCTTAGATTTGGCTATTCCCGCCTTCTTGGCGTCGTTGTATGGTTCCCGATGCCTGATAGAATCACTTCTCCAAAATGATATCAGTTCTCATGGGGATTCTGAGATTGAGACTTGCTCTTCAAATTGGTCATTATTAGTTGGATCATTCTGGCCCGAACTCGATGCTAGATCAAAGCAATTTGCATGGGATGAACCCACTATTAAATCACACCTCTCCTTTTTACTTCATACTGCAGAAAACTTAGAAGACAAAGCCATAATAATTGCCGCGTCTTCCTTCGAAGCTGGTGCTTGGCTCAAAGCTCTACCTTCGCCCCCTCTCGGCTTTCACCTCAGTAATGAATGTTTCCGAATAGCAGTTGGAATTAGCCTGGGTTCAGATATTTGTGAAAGTCACAAATGTCAGGCATGTAAAAATGAAGTAAATAAAAAAGGATTACATGGCCTTTCTTGTTTCAAAAGCGCAAGTAGACATCCTCGTCACTCGAATGTTAATGACATTATAATCAGAGCACTAATTTCAGCTGGCATTCCTGCAGTACGATAACCTATTGGATGTAGCAGAACAGATGGTAAAAGACCAGATGGGATGACTCTGTTACCCTGGAAGGGAGGCAAACCGTTAATTTGGGACTTCACTTGCTCAGACACGTTCGCTCCTTCCAACCTCCCTTTTTCCTCAATCCAGGCGGGAAATATCGCCAGTCAAAAAGAAGCGGAAAAAAGAAGAAAATATAATAAACTTGCACATAAGTACCATTTCATACCCATTGCTATCGAATCCAGTGGTTCATGGGGAAAAAGAAGGCCTCAACTTCATAAGAGAAATAGGTAAGCGCATCACAGAATCATCTGGTGATGATAGAGCAAGCACCTTTCTTATCCAAAGAATAAGCATGGCAATTCAAAGAGGTAATATAGCTTCAATCCAGGGAGCCTCACCCCAAGGCAAAGAATTAGATGAGATATTCATACTGCAATTTTGATTTATTTGACGGAATGTTTGTCACTATCTATAATTATAAGTAGGTAACCGTTAACATGAAGCCTACCGTTGTAGCAGATGAAATGTTTCCTGAAGGAGCTGGACCATACATGGAGATGGAAGAGGGAGGTTCTGATGGCCTGTTTATGTGTTTGGCTTCAAATGAGAAAGCAGTTCATACAGACTTTTTCAATGATTTCGAAGACATAGTTGATGAAGACGATCTACAGTGATTGTGATGGTGGCCTTCCGAATCTTCTGAACTTAATTTCTTTGCCAGAAATTATGTTTCTATATATTTATATTTTTTTTATTAATTCAGTATATTTTATGCACTTAATTAAGAAATATATATTTTGCAGTTTAACAAACTCATTGTTTATCTGAAGATTCCTAGTATGAAAAGCAGAAATTATATTTTTTCCTGGCACACTGAAACAAATGAATACAATTCAGAATAGTCCACAAAGAATAGGATCTTTTTGCAGAATTTTAGTTTTATATACATGATATAATTTGTAAATTCGTTTTAAAAATTTTACAATTCTTTACTAGGTCCACTTGCGAAGCTCTTAAAATATCGACCGCGTTTATGTTTATTAATATATATGGCAATCCAGTGAGTTGATGCACTTAAATTTACTATAAGTGCCGCCGGATATTCAACTTGTTTTGGTAGTGTTCACTGAATATATTCCAGTAAGCGTAGTTGCACTAGTACAGTCCTGAAGCACAATTCTTAAAATCTCGTCAGTCCACATCTGAATCACTTTCACTATTGGTGTTGGTTCATACACTGTTCTGTTTTCAGGTAGAATAAAAGAACGTAGATGATAATAAGTTATATAGTTTGCGTACACTGACGGTTCTTTTAAAGCACAACGAAAACTTGTAAACTGATGTAGATGGTGAACACAATTTTTTTATGGAAATGCTAAAGCATTATATTTTGGACACTGTATATCTTCCAAATTAATCACTGTTCTTTGTAGAAGAGGCTCTAAAATATTTGCCGTGCTTTGGCGTGAGTGAATACACTATCACTGTGCGAGGTATACTTGGTAAGTATGTTTTGAACTTCGCTGCATTAAACTTCGCCTTCCATCCACTCTAGACCAAATACATGCTGGCTTAAATAATTATTTGCATTACATAAACTAGGAATAATCTTTGATATCGGAAAATCAGGTTTAAATATCCAACTTTGAAAACTATTGGTAAACTACATGAACTATGGCTAATTCCTTGACTATGAAATTATTTTCTTCATTACAATCGAAGGCTGAAAATTGTACGACAGTTCTCATGGTTGATCTCAAACTAAACTGAATTCTACATGGTATGATCCGTATATACATTTCGATCCTTATCGATCTGTATAAGGGAATCAAATTGACTGGAAATAATATATGAAATACATTGTGCAAGATTTTGACTGAACCCTATTCGGAGATTAACGCGAGAATCCGTAATAACATCCTATGTAGAATCATCCAAAGTATTACTAGGAGAAAGAATAAAAGCATAAAGAGTATATCCTTGAGGGTAATCAGAATATGTGACTTAAATTTTCATGAAATATACCAGTTCCAGAGAACAGAGTGTGATAACGTATAGTTATTTGAATGTAGCTGTTTAGCATAATCTGGAGTAAGAGGGGTGGGAGGATAAAATTGGGAACTAACTTGTACTTGCAAGAAGTAAATATTGAAACTTTCAAAATGGAATGGATTTTTATGGTATTTTCCATTGAATGTAGTATTTGCAATAAAACCTATAGTGAGACCCTTTGGTACATTTCCAAGAAATATCTTATATTATCAAGATTAGAGGAATCAACATTTGCAAGAATTGTCTGTACTCTTGTTTCAACTCTAGTCAGTGGTAATTTCGCAGTATCATGAGTCATAAAACTGTTTAATTGTAATGCTAAATCAGGAGAAATATTAATTCGACGAACATAAAGCATAACCTCATCCAGGTAAACTTTAAATGCTGAATTTCCAGCTGCCATTAAGCAGAATGCATCTTTACTCGAACTTAATTTGATACGAAGATTGACTTTATTTGGAAGAACTCGATTTGATCCAGAAATATCTGTATGAAATCGTCCATACATATCAATATAAACGCTACCAGCAACAAAATATTTTCGTTTATACTAACCAGTATTATTTTCATTGAGAGTATTAAAATGCCCTGCAGTATCCTTATACTATAACCCAGTGGTAAAATGAGTTTTGGTTGTATCTTCAGAAAAATTAAGAAAAGTTTTGTAGTAAACAGTGAATGTAGAAAGTTATTCACCGGCGCTACATTATCTGGCACAACGGCTGGTGGTCCTCCTGCTGCTACTTGTAAATTATCTCTATTTTCCTTCATACTTTACAGTTAACATAAATATAAATATGTCCAGGAAGAATATATTCAGCAGTATCTCCAGGCACAAGAAATTCTATAGGTCCATAAGAAGAAAGCTATGAAATTGGTCGATATTCTACCATTCGAGATCATTCGACAGCAGTTTGTGTCATAGGGACAGAAACTAAATCGAATTCATTCGTACAGCATTCATTCCTTTTAGGTGTAAGAAACGACATTTTTAACTGAAAATATCTCTACGATTTCTCTTTCAGCAAACACGCCGTCTTTTTAAACTTGGTGGTCCAATACGCACGGAAGTCATAGATGTGCGTGCCTTCCTTCTCCAACAACCGCTAAGCAACTGACTGCCTTAAGTTTCAGCTTTACTTCTTAAAGATTATCCTGCTTCGCAAACTGATGCTCTTAGATTCCTTAATAGGACGGTTATCAAGCATATCCCCCGAAACTTGAATTCTCGTTTGTAAAGCTTGTCGCCCTACTGCTTTCGCTCCTTGTTTAATAAATGGCATAGCAAATCGAAACATTCCGCGAAATTAACACCCAAATCCATGTTCGCGTCGATAAACAGGTTTTGCAAAATAAGATATACCTCTACCTCTATGCATATGTGTAAAGGTTTTAATTTTAATGAGCGCTTAAAGTGAAGTGTTACGCTCAAGGTCCCAGATGCGAATGGTAAATTTCGACCTGGATGGTCCTTTAGTAGTTTTTCTACAGTGTCAAATGAAAGTTTTGCAAGTGGAAAATAATGTACATTCTGAAAAGTTATGGTTTGTACTTTTCCATGATAATTACCGGTCATACCTATCATTCGTAAAAGAGGTGCTTTGTATCACCTACAAACTGAGGTTGAAGAATATATGTATAAACAAACACTTGATGATAATATCCAATGTCCAAAAATGGCTATTTAGAATACGAATATCTTTTAAAATATTAATATTTGTTTAAAAACCTCATATTATTGTTCAAACAGGTCATAAACGTAAATATTTTATACTATCATCAACGTTTACAGTGACACTGTTTGAATATTCAAATTTTATACTTGAATTTATTTTATTCAATTCATCTAACAATTGTTGAACGGTGGAATAGTATCCATGCGATTTTTATGTTTTACATTATCATACCATATTATATTTTGACCAGAAAACACATCATCACACATTAAGAGAATATGAATTTCACTTAATCCTACCATCCACGAATCATTTAAATGTATTCGATTATTAAGAATATTGAAAAAGTGTGTTGGGCTTTCATTAGAATAACTTCGAATACTTCCATTAGAGGCAAGTGTAATGTAAAAAGTATCGTCACTACTTTCAGAAAAAAAATCGTTTAAAATGTCTGTGCGACGCTTTACGTTCCAAATTGAAATGGCAACTTTTCACAATGCCCGTGTTTTAAATCTACTTGAAGAGCATCAAAATATTACTTTCCAACTTCAACGTATTATGGACCATCAAAAATAAAAAGTTTCATCTTTTCATAATGATAATCTTGAATTCCAATTTTTCGAAGTAGTTTTCCATAAACAGATTGATCGTTTACAATATCAATACAAACATTTATTTTTGAAGGAATAAGATGATCAAGATTTCTGTGGAAAGGTGCTGGAACATTTAGAAACCTTGGTTTCTTTTTGGATTCATCGGATAAAAGTGAATTATGCGTGTATTCACTTTTGAATCATTCACTTAAATCCAAAAATATTTTGCAAATCAGCACTCATCGCGACAAGGTATTCACGTTTAGGAATTCGTTTATGAAAAATACCAGGTGTATACATAAGTTTTTACCGGTTTTTGTGGTAAAGAAAACACGTAATTTTCAAGGAAAATTAATTTTGTTTTATTCAAAGTATTGGCCATCGGCTTCTACACATTTCGCCCACCTTTCAGGTAATTGATGCATACCATGCCAGATAAACTGCTTGTCTTTTGCGGCAAAGCATTCGTCGAGCCATTTTCTAACGTCTTCGAAATTGCTGAAGTGCTGCTCTGCGAGCGCGTGCCCCATTGATGCGAAGAGGTGATAGTCAGATGGCGCCAGGTCTGGGGAGTATGGCGGGTGCGGAAGGATGTCCCATCCAAGCGATTTCAAGGTGCCTTTCACTGGTTTTGCTGTGTGAGACGGCGCATTGTCGTGTAACACAGTACCTTGCCATGTCTTCGGGCCCATTCCGGTCGTCTTTCGATCAATGCGTGATTTAAATTAATCATTTGTTGGCGATAGCGTTGTGCATTAACGGTTTCGCCGGGCTTCAAGAGTTCATAATACACAATACCGCTCTGGTCCCACCAGACACAAAGCATGGTTTTCTTGCCGAAACGATTTGGCCTTGGTGTTGAAGGATCGGCTTAGGCAGGTGAAAACCACGATTTTTACCACTTCGGGTTTTCAAAATAAATCCATTTTTCGTCACCCGTCACAATTCGATAAAAAAGGATTTTCTTTCGTGGCGTTGAAGCAGCATTTCACAAGCGACTTTGCGATTTTCCATTTGACGTTCATTCAAATCGTGTGGGACCCATTTACCCAGTTTATTGATCTTCCCCAATGCTCGTAAACGTCTGCTGATTGTTTCTTGTGACACATTTAATGCTTTTGCCAATTGCTGTTGAGTTTGAGTTGGGTCATCCTCCAATAACACCTGCAATTGCTCGTTTTCGCACTTTTGTGGTCTACCAGAGGGCGCACTGGCTTTCAAATTGAAATCACCACTTTTAAATTGTCGAAACCATGTCTAACATGTTCTAATCGATGGAGTGTGTTCACCATATGTTTCTACCAGCACACGATGACTTTGAACAGCCTTTTTCTTTTGATTAAATAAGAAAAGCAATGCGTGCCACAAATGTTCTTTTTCAGGCACGAACTTCGACATGATCACTGAACGATAAAACAAAGACGCTAGTGTTTGGCGGACTCAACTTGTGTGTGTTTGTAGTTTAATGTCAGACGAACAAAATGACGTATGTGTCAAATGAATACGCTGCGTACTTTTCGCTGGCGCCATCTCTTAGGTAAACAGGAAACTACTTATGCATACACCTGGTACAAACTTTATCTCTACTCTCATATTGAATAAGGATAGGATTTTCTTCTAAAACTACAGGATCATCACTCATCATCCGTTCAACAATAACTGTTGTACATCATAGAACATTTTATTGCGAATACTACTTTCGTCGAATACATGTAAATTTTCTTTCTCCTGATATTCTTTTCCCATTTGTTTAGGTAAAATCGCACGAATAATATCTAAAAATCGATGTATTGAGTCGTAATATCTAGCTGAAAATTTTATATTATATAAAATTATATTATATTCTAGTATTTTTTCTCCTAAATGAATAATAAGTTGTTCTTATTTTTAATATTATAAAATCTCCACGGTCCACTTAAACCTACCAAGCAATTTCCCGTTAAATGAATTCACTGACAAAGTTTCGTAGTATACTAACTTGTTTTATTTTCAAAAATATTATTGCACGTATTTGATGGTAAGGTAAAAAAACTCATCGGCTTTTTCTTGAGACAGCATGTTTACGACTATTTATAGGAGAAGGATAACCTAACCATTTGAAATAAATCCAACCTTACGTACGCTTTAATACATTTTCAATTAATTAAGTTTTCTGTTTTCCTCAAAAAGTTTTTTAATTCCTGTTGATTAAATGAACCTGTTATAAGTTCACCATTCCAAGCTTGAATTTTATGTCATTGGATTAGTTTTAATACACAGATCTACTAAAAATATTCACGAGACAATTTCTATAAATATCATTTTTCTTATTTATAATTATATTTATTTACTCCAACACAACCTCCCGCTTCAAATTTACATTTCTGTTTAACTTTGTTTTATTGCCCTATTATCTTTCCCAAATTTCGTTAACGTTAGAATCATTAACTTGTACAGGTGAATGTTGAGTGGAAGAATGTCTCGTATGATTATAACTTTTTACAAGATCTTGCAAAATATCAATATAACGGTGAGTATTTTCAGCAGTAAAGTACTTATATATTTTATCCTTCAAAGTACGAATATACCGTTCTACGAAAGCAGCTTTGATTTCAGAATGTACACTATAATGATTCACTTGATGTTTTTTAAAAACACGTTTTGCATCTTGATTACCAAACTCTGTTTCTAAATCAGTTTTACAATGAAGTAGATGTAGCTTTTACTGAATATTGATTCTATTGTTTTTGCTATGGCAGGATCCGATTTATTTTAATAGCAATACAAAGGCATATCGACTAAAAGCATCTATGGTACATAAAATATATTTTTATCCATCATTATATTTTGATAGGTTTTCATATCTGGTAAATCCATTTGTACTAGTTCATTAAGTGCATTAACATAATATTTTACGGGGAAAATGTTTACGTGCATGAGCATGTAAAGTGTATGTATCTTGTGAAGCTAACCATTTTCTTTCTTTTTTTCTGAGAAAGACGAATTTTCTTTTTTAATCTGGAGATACTACCTACAGAATTTGTATTTGCATAAGCATAATAAATTTTATGAAGTGACATAGTTAAACTTGTGTACTCTTTGTAATTTTTAAATAATGAGCAAAAACGTTTGTTTATTCCCTGACTAATAATATTTTTATCTTTTTCTGTACTATTAATTTACTAGAATTCTTCTTCTTTTTTGTACCTGACTAATCCTATTCTTACGCTGTGGTATTTTAGTAGAAGCTGTGCTAAATTGAAAATTAACTAATTCTAAGGGAATACTAATATTTTGAAATAATACTTTAAAGTCTTGAATGACAACTGGATTTCTAGGAGTTTTTCGATTTCTTATCACATCAATGATAAGATCAATAATGTTTGAACCTGGAATTACTTTATCTATTGATACTGCACCAATTTGATCCGAGCTGATACCATTGGAAACCTGCAGGATATTTAATAATACTTGAGTCTTTTTAGCGAAAGATTTTGGTCCCAAACTAATAATATATTGAATCATGGGTAACATATATGAAGATTCAGAATTGTAAACAAGTAAAACGACTAGATTTTAAGACTGTGGACTGTGAGCTATTACAGCCAGGAACTATGTTCCTCTGCTTCTCACAAATTATGTTGTGTTCTTTCTGAATTGTTTATTTCGACCCAAGGTCAATGCCACTTCGTTGTTGAATGTGTGTTCCTACTTGCGAGCGTGGTTCTGCTTGTGTCGCAGTGTTTGGTAAACTTTATTTTTATATGGGCCAGTCTAGTTACTTTCTGCCCGTCGCGATTCGCGCCTTAACCATTAAGATCCACACCAATGCTCCTGCCGGGACTTGAACGGGGAACCTTCGGGTTGTTGGTCTTCGCACTTCTACCCGTAGCCCGCTCTTCTACCCGGCCGGCCATGTCGCAGTGTTTACTTGCAATAAACTTTCGTGTATCGGGAAGGAATTGATTTTTTTTATTTATGGCCTTTATGTATTTTAGGCTCAGGGCGGGATAGAGCAAGGAAAGATTATGTTGGAATGTAGTCGGACAGGTCACATTTTGTAGGTACCATCAATGCATTTGCCTGGGACATGAAAAAAAAACTTGTAGAGCAAGACTGTCAGGATTGGCGGCCGCTGAAATCGTTTCCATCAAGTTCCAATTGCAAAGCCAACTGAAGCGCCCGCTCGTTTGGGGGTGGGGAACACCCTGGATAGTACAGTATGTTACGTTAAGTCTGCTTAGTTTGATTTACCGTGCTTTTCCTAAACTGGATTTGTTCAGGGAGTGCGTATTGCCAGTGGCTTTCCCAAGATTTTGAAATTAGGAAGTTCTAAGTGTGAAATTACAGGTTTCTGTCTACGGTTGACCAAGCTTTCTGTTTTTTGTTTTTTTAAGAAATTTTATATTAATGTTGTGGCAATTTGGAGGGGTGTAGACATATCAAGGACTGTTTTATCTTCCCAGTATACTGTGTGTTTGTACATGTGAAGAAAGATTCTCATGCGGTTTCAAATTTTGCTTGGTTTAAATTTATGAAAGCATAGTCAGGAAAACATTAAGTTTGAAAATCACAGGATCTTGACTACATGTTTCTATATTAAATCAACTTCCAAAAAAATTATTTCCAGCATTTTGTGCGGCCAAATACGAACCTTGTAGAGACCCATTATTTGTTGAAAAGCAAATTAAGATTCTATATACACTATATTGTTTATGTTGTTGCTGTTGCTTTGCTGTTTTTTATTTGATCTTTAGATTTTAATTATTCCTTTGGTAAATTTGTTGTTCATTTCTCACTACAATGTTTATGTTGTAGGTTAAATAGTTTGACATATATGGTTACAATAGTAAGACAAATGTGATTATTTTAGAGTCCAGGAACGAAAAGGGAGGAGTCCTTCATCTCCTCTTCAAATCTCCTACCTTGCTTCAGGTATTTTGCATTTTTTTAAATCAAGGTCTGAGATAATATTGTAATTTTATGAAAATAGCTTGCTTAAATGTTGGTTTTTTAGTAAATTTTAAGTATTCGTTATATTCCTTCCTGTAATAATACTTTTTCTTATTAAATATTTTGTTATTTCAGTTCAGCTTCCTGAGATCAATTGACGGCGTGACGACAAATGACTGTGTGAAGCTAATGCTTTGGTGACTTCTTATAAATGAGGTTCCACAAAAATTCAGTTGGAGAGGAAGAAAGGGGAAGAAAAAGTAATAGAAAGCGGAAATCATTAAAATTATGTTCGGTGAGTGTTTTATAATTAATTGTAAAGTAATATTATCACATTTTACTAATGCTTTTGCATAATAAAGGAGTATATGAGTGACTTGGGGAATAATATGGTAAGCACCAACATATTTTTTCACAGTATATCGAAAAGTGAATGCAGTCATGTTTAAATCTTGAAAATGTTGTTGGAAAAGTTTTCTTCAGATTTACTGATAGTCGTTTGACACATTTTTTTTTCAATAATTATTTTCGCTTATTAAGATGCATTTGACCTTTTTTTCGCCCTGTTTAAAAAAATGATTATTGCTTTTACTGTTTTGTGCCCTCGAGTCACTTTCGAAAACTGGGGTAAGCACTCTATTCATTCAGCAACAGCATTGAACTCTGTCTAAAAGCGATACTGGACTGATTGATGTCATTAAAGCTTTAAAGAATATGTGAAACCAGGGAGCAGAGAGGACATTATATCTCGATCGTCCACTTGCAGTATAAACCAATGTGGGCCAAATTTTCAGTTTCTTACGCTTTTTATTGTTGTAGGCCCCGTTTTTTATTTATGTCTTAATTATTGCAAGAAATATTAATATGATTTACAGCAAGAATTATTATATGCACAGTCCGGTACATGCATAACTCAAGAATAAAGACAATTAAAGACGGGGCCTCACAGTGATAAGAAGCGTAAAAAACTTATTAGTTAAAACTGAAAATTTGGTCCATTTTGGATTAGACTGGAAGTGGACGATCGAGGTTTAGTTTTTGCTCTGCATCTATCATTCGATGCTAGCCGATTACTCCATATCGTAAAGTAGAGTTCGATGGCCAAGAGTAACACTATTTTATAATGTAAAAATATCTTACGATAAAAAATGTCCCTTAAAACGACTTGAGGACAGAAGAATAAAATGGGTAATTACTTACTCCTCCTTACTTCCAGATGGAGTTTCAGATATACCATCTGAATTTTTCTTTTCTTGTTTCCAACCCACAGCCATATTCAAAATTTTCAAATACTTTTTTTTATTTTTTCAGTGACTAGCGCTATACTACAGTGACTAACAACGGATTAGCATTGTCAGTCACTCGTTAGTACAGCGAAAGACACTAAAAAAAACGTTTCTAAATACGGCTGAAAATTTAATAATGTTTACGATGTATTAACATTGGCGTAACTGGTGTGGGATCAGGGGAGCCGGGCCCCCTCCATTAATTATGCTCCCCTTAGAGCTGATTACCTGTCCACTGACCTAAAAAAATGATGTGTATATTTAAAAATAATTACAACGCCATCTCATACGTCTGACGTGAGACAATCGGTGCTCGAAGTGTTGATCCTGATTGAGTTTTTGTTCCTCATAACCCTTGAAATTGTCTTTGGCACTAAATGAACATATTTCTTAGTGAATTCTGAACCTATTTATCTCATTTTTTCATAAACTGCTTTAGTTCTCTTCTGGGTATGACATAATGTTGTCTAGTCCTGTTTTCGGGTTTATTCTATCTATTCTCCATGGAATTTAAATAAGACTTCTGACGTAGGATCTTCGAAGTGTAAGGTGTGTTCCATACAATCCACTGCGGAACTATTTCTATACTCTGCCTCGAGTCATTGTCTTGTTGGAAATAAAAATCATGTTCCCTAAGCCGAATTTCTCAGGTCTTGATGTAAGATTTCCGTGCAAAATGTAGCCTATTCACATTTTACAGTATATCCAAATGTATCTATTGTGTATTTTATAAATAAAATTTCCAAATCGTTAAAGTTTTGGACTTCGTGCTTTTGGTAAGACATTCATGTTGCTTTCATTGTATATGAAGTGTGTTGCTGTAATATGTGTAGACTGTAGACGTATTAATGAGTTAACACTAATTTAAATTCAATTTCAATTTACAAGTGGAACAACAAATTAAAATTGACGACCAAGGTAGTCGTGCGGTGTGAGCGTCTCCAAAGTCGCATGTTGGAATCCAGCTTAGTGTAAGGATGTTTGTGAATATTAACAAGCATGGCATTCATTTAATTGTTAGGGGCGAAGTCGAAAGGTACTAAAAATGGCTCATACAAAACAAAGTATATCAATGTTTTAAATATTAGAATAGTCTTCCCCGAAAATGTAAAAAAAAAAAAAAAAAAAAAAAAATTCGGTGTCATTAGCAGTGCGATTATTTCTGTTTCTTCGTACAAGTGACCTTAGGATATTAAAAAATGCACCTTGAATGCATATGAACAGGCAAAAATAAGGAGAAGAATAAATCTCCTTCCTTACTTCAAGACAGTACTTCTAAATTTTCATCGTATTTTTTTTTTTTGTCTTAGTGTGGATTTGAGTCGTAAGTTGAAATATAGTAAACAGCGTGTTATAGATACCTAAACCAGATTTATTATCAAATCAAGAATATTAATTTTCAGAATACCACCATCTTAAACGGGATTTTTATATCAGTTTATCTGTATCACATCATGTGAGGTAAATAAAAATGGCATGTCACTTAAAACTCGTATACTTGCCAAGTATGTTCTATTTGTTACGGTCAAGCAAAATGTCTATGAAAATACTTTATTGTACCTAAATTTAACTCTTCTTTTATTGATAAAGGTTAATTCGAGGCTGTGTTGTTTCTCTCTTAGCAAAGGACCCTATTTATATTGTTTTAAACTCCTTTCTGTGAGCTACGGCAGCAACTATGACCTAAACCAGTGACTCAGAGGAATAACTCATCCAGTGAAGGGATGAAAAGAGAACGGCGAGGGTTTCACTTGAGGTACCATCTTGATATTCTTTTTGTGAACCTGGGGAAAGCCATGGGAAAAGTCAGGACAAATGCATATTTCTTTGAAACTGCGCTAAATATTTTTCCAACGTACTGCATTTCCATTGTTACATTATTCACTTGAGTATGAAGATGATATAGTGCATGAATACTTAAAACTTGTGTTCTTTCATTCCGTATTAAAATTCGTGGTCAATATGTACTGCACAGTTATTGTAAACATTTTCAACATTACAAATCCTCTGTATTTCAGGTGTTGTGTGAAGTGGATTATAAGTAGACTGAAAAGAATTTGTAAAGCAAAAAAAGTTTCAACAAACGGCATCAAGCCAAAGAGAAAAGCGAGATGTAGGTGAAACATTCTCCTGTTATTGTCGTCAATGGGTTCACTCAATAGCATATAATGCTGAAAGCCAGCCTAGCGTTAGAGGGGAAGTCAGAAAAGCCAGCGTTAACTACCTGAATTAATTCATTTACATGAAGGCATGTACCAAACAACTTGTTGAAGTCAGATTTGGACAGAAGACGGAGGTGAAACAAAAAGTCAAAAACATTACCTGAATGTCAGGTAGTATTCCCTGCACGGCTGAGAGGCTTCAATCAAACATTGCGTCATGCATGGACTCTGGGTCGGCAAATCCTTTAGGCTTCTCGGCCAAGATAACATGATCATTACTTGTCAATCCCATGGTACAATCCATTCTTGTTGATGTCCTCAAATATAGTAGGATTCCTTAGTCACAAACTTAATTCAAGGTGTCAAAGTTGAATGTAGATAATCAAAACTGGATGCCCTCAAATATAATAGGATTCCTAAGTCACAAACTTGATTCAAGGCGATCAAATGCTGATTTCTGTAAACAGTATACATAAATAAACTTCCTGTTCACAAACGTAGTCACAGCACAAAAAGTGTACTATGTAGCACGGCACTTTTCTTGTTCACAAAAACAGCCACAGCACGAAAAATGAACTAGCATATCAGTTTTCAAATATATTGACTTATTCAGATCTTTTGACTTCAAATATAAAAAATAAACTTTATCGAAATGAAGTATCAATTTGCTTTCAAAGAAAACAAACAAGTTGAAACTAGTAGAATAACTCAGGTAGACACCAGAAGGGTAGTTTACGTCCGTCAGCTTCAACTTACAAAGGCAGACTGAGGGTCTACGCGGTCAACCAGTGCTTTTATTAAACCTAGTTCAACTAGAACATCAGTCTATCAACATCAGAACATCAATTTTGAAAGCGTTCAAATAAATCTGAAAATGTTTTCTACAAACCATGTTTACAATTCGTTTCAAAGTGTGTACAATAACATATTATAATTTTGCAGGATAAAATATTTACTCCCTCACACCTTCTGGACTGAAAATTTCAGAAAAAATGAACTTAGAAAAGATTTCAGGTAAAATTTCAAGAAAAGTTTTCTACAAACTATGTTTAAAATACGTTTCAAAGTGTGTACAATATATTAAGTTTGGGGAGATAAAATTTCTACTCCCTCACACCCTCTGAATTCTCAAAAGTTAAGGAAAAATGTACTAAAAAATCTACGTAAAGTCTCAAAAATGTTTTCTATAAAATATGTTTAAAACACGTTTCAAAGATTCTACAATAACATATTAAATTTTGATGCCAAAAATTTTTCAGTCCCTCACTCCCCTCTGGACTTGGAGAAATTTTCACGATTGTTTAAAGTTATAATATTTTAAGGGAAAGAACAAAGTCAGTAAAGATTCTTTTAACGCTTGAGTTTACAAAGTTCTTTCATTGCTTTCTGATATTTTCAATTCAGACACATTCACAAAAATATTGGGGTCGCTTTCCAAAAATTAAAAAAAAATATGAGCTTTCTCTCTCACACACACATGTTGTATAGGTATGGAGGTCAAATTTTTTAAAGTTTACAGCTGTTACGAAAAAATATTAGTTAATGTTCGATGTGTTAGTTTATGAGCTATAGTGCGGCCGACTCGGTTTAAAGTAGCACCAGCATTTTGGTTATTTCCGCCAGGTACAAAAAACTTACCGTTGTCGGTTGGCATTTGCTAAACGTCTGGTGGTTGACCTTTCGTAAACAAATAGTAACTATTGATATGCAATTGTTAAATCAACAAACAAATGACTTAACACGTTGATGACGTTTGGTCATATGTGCTTGAGTTCGGGCAGTTATATTTGTGGATGTTTAGGTTTATTTTAGAATATTATTATTATTATTTAAGATATACATTTTGTATATTTCTCTTGCTTTTATTCTCGTTCCATCTTAATCTGCTACTAAGTCAGCGCTCAAGCAGCAAATAAAAGGTTATGGTTTCAAGTTCCAGCCTGGTACATGCATGGCCGGCCTAAGTAAAAGTTCCTGACAGGCCTAAATTTTTCTCTTGAATGGGCGCAGTACAGAAATATACACAAAGTTGCTTGGTTTAAAAATAATGGAAGTACATTCAAAACTTTCAGAGACATAAGCACCACTTCCTTATGCTAGTGCTTAAGCCAACATTAGATTAAAGACAACAAATGAATTGAATCCAATGATTGAGTAAAAATATTTTTACGTCTAGGAACAGTTAAAGTTTGCTCAAGGTTTTATTTTTATTTCACAAAAGAGCATAAAAAAGGTAAAACTATCCCTGTGCAATATGCAGGCGCCGTGAACGGCGCATGGGGGATGTGGATGTAGCGCTCCACATTTTCTTGACCTATGGTACAAAGTGAAAGTGTAGTCAGTCCCACGTTTATCCGGCTTTACCTTCCCAAGATGTCCAAGAATATCAAGGACATACTAGTATTTAATTTGATAGGAGACTGAGTGCACCTCAGAACGCCAGGCATGGAAACACTACAGAAAAAAACTTTCCACTGGCCGGAATTGAACTCGGGCCGGGCGATTCGTGGTCAAAAGACCATAAGTTAAAAAATATTTCAGCCTGATAGGTAAACAAGTGTAGAAGACGCACACGATGCTATCTAAAAGTGTATAATAAATAAATCACAGCCATATTCAATCCACTAGTGGATGAGGCCTCTCCCCGAAGGGAGGAGTTGATCTACTGCTCCCACGCTGAGCAGATGGGTTATAGGATTTTAGGGGTGACGAATGTAGCCCCTAAAAGAAAGCGCATTCACCCAATATCTATTCACGTGTATTTGTTTTCCATTGTTACAAACATTTTATAAATAAACATGTTTTCCTACTTAGATCACACTATAAATGCTTATTTTTATTGACCATTTTTTTGGCAACTGCGTCCGTCTTTATGGACGAAAGCACTTTAAATCATGCTTTCTGGTAGTTTCCTGATGTACCCTATTCCTCTACCAAGTTTGGTCAATTGTCGGAATGCAAGGTGACAAACGATGCCTCTTATACAATTTAGTTTGTTTTCTTCATCTCTTGTTGATCATATATAGAGTGTCCGCAAAGTCGTGCACTAAACTGAAACCACCCATGGAGGTTTGGGTGGGGAAGGGGTGCAATTTGAGATAGGGAACCCGTGTCCGGAATCCACCGTTACGTCTCTGCGAGCAATTGAAATTTCGAGGAAAGGTAGCAACAATGCGCAATTCAGTGGGTGTGGAGTCTGTGCCTGTGTGTGGTTCCAGCACTACGGATGCCACTCAGTCCCCGTAGCTCAGTGGACAAGCGTTGACTTCGTTGCGAGTGGTCCCAAGGGCTTGCGGTTCAAGTCCGAGGTGGCGTTGTCTTATTTTTTGAGTAAGCGCTCATCCCTTTTTGGAATATTGTTCTGCATGACAGTCAGTATTGCCTGTTATTACATAAATAAACGAATAAACTACAATTACGGTTGTTAGTCTGTCTGTGACACTATGTATCCTACTAGCCACTATTGGATTCGGACTACAGTTCTTTGTCTTTTCTGTGACAAGCTGAGTGTGAGAGGTTGGCGTGGGTAAACGTAAGACTAATTGGCCGCATTTTTTTTCTTTCCCTCCCTTAAGTTGCTAGTCTGCAAAAATGCAAATCATTATCCTTTTGAAAACGAAGAAAGGAGTGAAATATTGAGAGACAACGCAACCAATTTGTTTGGCCAAGTGTGCCCGTCGCTTATTAATCGTTTGCAACTTTGTTTGCGAGACAATATCCGGAGATGTTTTTGAGCAAAACCTGTAAATGATACAGTAGGTAAAACCTGTTCCCTTGTTTTGAAACAAGGGGATGAAATAAGCACAAATACCAAAATGTTATTGTTAAGTTCGGTGCTAATTTCCGTTTATTTTATTTTCCCTACAGCATGTTGTATCAACTTTGCAATACAGAAAGTCTACAATTATTGTACACAAATGTTTGTTCCTAATACAATTAGTTTGCTTTCATAGCATCCGTAGTTCTGGAACCACTCACAGGTCCAGGCGTCACATCTATTGCTTATAATTCCGCGCCGTTGCCACCTTTCCTCGAAATTTCAATTGCTCGCAGAGGCGTAACAGTTGGGTTCCATACACAATTTCCCTATCTCAAATTGCTCCCCACCCCTGTGGGTGGTTTCAGTTTGATGCAGGACTTTCCGGACACCCTGTATCGATTTGTAACGTGCCAAGATCAATGTACCGTTCATCTAAGATTAAATGGATGAGAATTTTTCTTTTTTGATAATGGTTTCAATCACATAAGAGTAAGTTCGTTTAACTTCACTTAAACAGGTCTTCTTTAATGTAAAAAGGCACATTTTACTTTGTAGGTTACCAAGGTGTAATACTGATTATGTCATAATCTATTTATATTTCTTATGTTATTAAAAATCATTTGCTACGTCATGACGAAAACATGTTAGGTAGATTTCGAAGAAATATCCACCTATTGAGATCGGTACGATATCAAAATATATATTTACTGGTCACCGTGGGAGCAGTAGACCACCTCCTCCCTTCGGGAGAGGCCTCATCCAGTAGTGGACTGAATACGGCTGTGAATTATATATATATTCTCCCAACCCGTCTGGTCAGCGTGGGAGCAGTAGACCAACTCCTCCCTTCGGGGAGAGGCCTCATCCACTAGTGGATTGAATATGGCTGTGATTTATTATATATATATATATATATATATATATATATATATA
>JAGDQP010026289.1:0-12894 GCA_022664845.1 Lepisma saccharinum
AGATAAGCAAAAGGAATGCTTCAAACTATTTCTAGCATAAATTACTAGTGTCGTGTTTTAAGATACAAACCACTAAGAGGAAAATAAACTACACTTATCGTGTCAAAGCAATTTAAAGCGTTTACGGTGGGTGAAAAATTTCTTCCTTGAACTTCTATCATAGACGAAACATGGGTATGGGCTTACGAATGGCATCATCAACGATGCCCACGCTAAAATATATTTCAGTAATAAAGCAGCAAAGTGACAGTAATAAGGATTATTGGTTATGACACGGAGGTGTAATCGTTTATGCAATTCTAGACAACCAACTTGAGAATACCACGTAAATGATTTAAGACCATCAAGCAGATGATACCGTATGCTAGAAACAGCTCTAATCAGACGTTCTGCATTTCGATTTGTCATCTTTTAACACCAGGGTACTTAGTTCTTTTCACTCAGCCCTCATATATGTGGTACAATCCAGAATTGTCCAGATTACGAACAAGTTGTAACATATTAGCTTCTCTCGCTGAGGTAGCGATCTACATTTATAATGAATGGTGTGGAGGAGTAAGCACGTTTATTTGCTATAGGTAATTATTTGTTTGGTCTAACAAAACCAAACAGTTAACATGTACATGATTTGCAGAAAGTTTTTTACGGACACATTTGAACTGCCGATGACAAGCGTTTGAGCACAACGCCAGGAAGTTCGGCAGCCCAATCACGCAGGTCATCGCACCATGAACAGCATTTGCGATATGTAATGTGGCCTATCATCGGATTTTAACGGACGAACTGAACATGCGTCGCATTGCTCCAATGTTTCTCCTTAAAATTGCCCTCTAGAAACTACAAGCAGTTTTAGGATATTTGGAATCAATATGACTGTTCGCCGGATTTAGCTCGGTGTGACCTTTTGCCAGCTGAAGGAAAGATTATTTCAAATGAAGAGCATGTGTAGTTTGGCATGCTGATAAAGAACATTTTCCAAACATGCTTTCTGACCATTTGCAGTTGCTCCAGATTATCTGGGTTCCAATGTGATCGATCACTAGTATGGTAATGGTGGCAAATAACACCTAAGCCTACTTTTTCCTTGGTAAGTACACTGGAAAAATTTGGATTGAACCAAATATATTTTGCTTCTTGATGGCACTCAACTCTCATAACAGCATTACCTCGTTTGTATTTATGTTTCACTTTTCTATGCGCCTAAAATTTGCTTTTGCCAGTGTAAGTAAGATTTTCACATAGGCGTATGTCCTTCACGACACCAGTTCATGTTTGTAAAATGGAATTTGATAGTTTTAATTGAGCCTTGTTTGTAAAATAGAATTTACGATATGTTAAATTGAGCCCTTAATTACAAAACAGCGAGCATATAAGGTCACGATGACTTCCTAACGAATTATCACAAAACACGAAAACAAAATAATACAATTTAAAATGTCCAATGTAGACCAATACAAAGAAGCTAGTTGTCTTGGACTGATAAATCACATACTGAGTTCGGTGGGCTATTCCATTTGCCATAGCTAAATTATGACTACAATTTAATCTAACACGAAACTATACATGACCCTTTCCGAGATGCTAAATGCTGTATTAGCTTCGGTTGTTCTCATTTTCTTCTGTGAATTTCAAATTCACTGGCATGTTTAACTTTGAAGCTACTTCCAAAGTTTTTGTACTTGAACTGCTATCTGCCCTCTCCTAACAAAAGGTCTTCCATAACCTCACTTACTCAATTCAGTTTTACTATTTTAATTTTAGTGAAACAATTCTACCATATCTGTTCCAAAATATTACAAAATATTACGTAAGTCAATGGTTCCCAAATTTCTGCAAATCGTACAATAAAATAAGCACACAATAACTGAAGGGTGTTACATGAAAAGATTCTAAATGACGTTTTCACAGACTTCAACTTAACGTGAACCAAAGCTACAGCCCACTATGAGCATGTTGCCAGTTGCATGTTTTTCTTGTAATGTATGCATTTTACGTCATGTACTTAGTAACACTATGGACATGGACTAGCAATTAATATCTCGACAAAATGTTTCAAACTTTTGTCGGCATGTAGCATGTTCTGATATGACTCTCCTCAACAACTATTATTGGTAAGTACGGGTTAGCGGATCATAGACTGGGAAGCGCTGACATACTACATTAATACGAAAAGCTAGAGGCTTTTCATCCAATCTCTACTAAATAATACAGTTGACTCCCGATTTACCATGGTAACAGAGGGGAAGATATCCACGGTTAACTCAAAATTACGGTTAATCCAAAGGCAGGGGGGGGGGGGGGGGCGAGAAACATAAATAACCACTAAATAATGAACAGAAAAATGCTACATGGAAATTCACCTGTGATGTATTTTCAGGAACTGTGTTTTAATGAAGTTTCAAACCAACTGCATCAACAAACAAAAAAGAAATATGTACGTAGTTCAGTATAGTTCAAATTCGCGAGAAAAAAAAAGTCTTCTCTTTTTTGGCGAACACCGGTTAAGCCTGCTCCGGTAAATCGGAAGTTGACTGTAATTCAAGTTCAATACATCCAAAAACCGGGTAAGATTTGAATTTCATGTTAATAGTAGCCTTAATAGGCCCAGTTCTTTGAAGTTACGTACTGGGTTAGGCCATTAACCGTTATTCAAATTATTTCCAAATTAGTGTTTTTTTTGTTTTTAGTACGAGCAGCATTATTATTTACTTAATAACAATCTGCTTCAGAAATAATTTTCCTCAAGTATATCACTATTTATCAATATAAAACTTTGTTTTCCAAAGAAGTGTCACTTACCTCTATCCATTCAGAATCTCTCTGAGCAGATCCCTGCTGCTTGTTGAGCAAAAGGTCTATCAATATCTGGATTTCTGAACGGGAGAGCTCTGCTTTACGGACAAGTGGTACCAAAAGATTTACGTTCACAGCTTCTCTATCTCCACCTGAAAAAATATAAAATAATTATTAATGACGACGATTATAATAATTACACGAGAGGGCGTATGATAGATTTGTACTGCTCACATAGGAGAAGTACCCAAAAAGTTCATATTCGGACGCCCTTCCAGTCAATTTCCCATGCATCGAAGTTGCTACATTGTTCCCCTTATAAGTAGGATCCAAAGGTCAGACCTATAATTCATTTCGTTCGTTTTTTGTTTTCAGTCAAGGCAAGGCGACCCCATGTAGGATAAATGGAGAAAAGTGAAGTTCGTGCAATGATAAAAGTATCTGAGGTAGGAAGGTCTTATACCAGAGCAAATTCATAACGCCATGGTAAAAATATTAGGTAATAAGCCCCAGCGCTGATGTTATGTTAACCCATCATTTGGGTCTCAGTGTGGTTGCATAACACTCAGGAGTAAGAATTATATGCATTCATTAATGCTTGATTTATCACCAGTGAGAGATGTCATTGGCCGATTGGATAGCGGTGTATGTACGCAATCTCTACTTAAAGTCGTCTTATTCATGCTCACTTCGACCTGCCTTTACTTGAAAGAATTTCTGTGAATCCCCTACACTGCACAATTTTGAAATATTTATTTTTGGACAGAGCAGGTTTAAAGTCTTTGATAATATAATGACCCATCAGCTCTACTAATTGTATTGGAAATATGAAGCTTTGAAGTTCCTTTTCCTCCGCTTTCGGTACTTTGTGGCTCCGAAACGCAGCGGAACTTCCACTCCACTTACCAAGGTAGTTTCCTGATTTTTTTTATGTACTATCATCCCGCCTTTAAGAAAGCATATGATTCTACCAAAAGTGAAAAGTTATACAGTATTTCGATACGATTTGGAATTCCGAAAAAATTGGTTCAACTAGTGAAGATGTGTCTCAACGACCCCATAAGCAGAGTACGGATAGGTAAATAATATGTCAGATAGTTTCAAGATTCGCAACGGATTGAAACAAGGCGATGCCTTGCCACCACTACTGTTTAACTTTGCGTTAGAACACGCGATTTTAAAAATTAAAGGGGACAAAAAGGGACTATCATTGAATGGTTTGAATCAACTGTTTGTATACGAGGATGATGTAGATTTAATAGGAGACGATATAAATGCACTACAAAGCAACACCGATGTCTTGGTAGAAGCGTGCGATGAGATAGGTTTACAGGTAAACATTGATAAAAAAAATACATGATAACAAGCCGAAACACAGGTAATAAAAGAAATAAAAAAGTAAGAATTAGGGATGAGGTCATAGAGAAAGTAAACAAATTTAAATACATGGGAGCATACGTAACAAGCAAAAATGAGGTCACGGAAGAAATAAAAAGTCGCATGGTATCGGGCAACGCATGTTTCTATTCAGTCCACAAACTTCTAACATCGCGATTAATATCAAGAAAGTTAAAATTGAAAATATACAGAACGGTTATTCTGCCGGTAATACTTTACGGTTGCGAAAGTTGGAGTACGACCCTAGCAGATGAACATAAACTGTGTGTGTTTGAAAATAAGATTTTGAGAAAGATATACGGGCCGAAACGGGAGGAGATGATTGGAGAATGGAGGAGACTGCATAATGAAGAACTCCACGGACTGTGCGATTCAGCAGATGTTGTAAAAATAACGAAATCACGACGTCTAAGGTGGGAAAGGACATGTAGCTCGGATGGGGAAAAACTAAGATTATATTCTATCCTGGTTGGAAGGTCGGATGGAAGGAGGCCATTGGGAAGACCGAGACGACGTTGGGAGGGCAATATTAGAAGAGATCTTTTAGAAGTAGGTGTTCGTGATGAAAACTGACTTGATGTTGCCCAGGACAGAATCCATGGCGAACGTTTGTTACTGCGGCGATGAACTTGCGAGTTCCATAAGCCATAGAGTGAGTGAGTGACTATCATCCCGCATAGTTTTTCGGACGAATTCTGTTATATATATATAATCATCAAATATTGCCCGTGATCAAGATGAACAACAATAAAGGAAAAACAAGAACAACACTGATAAACAAAGGAAAGGAACGGCCCTGGCCTTTAAGTAAGGTGCCATATAGAACTGCGAGAAACAAGGAAAAACATCCATCAGGATATCGACCCTCAGACCTCCCGAATGTGAAGACAATCTTGTTTCAACAACCTCACTTAATTCTTTCGAAAATTCCTCAAATTTAAATAATGGCCACATTAACAAGCCTATTTTAAAACAGACGTACAACCGACTCAGTGGACTATATACCTTCATTCACAAGTTTTGCTCTCAGCTCCTCTATAATAACGCTTACAGCACGATCCATTACCTTGTAATTTTCATATTCACTACTATGGGAAGTATAGGGTTTCTGCATAACATACTTTTTAATTGTATTTACTACCCTACTACACACTAAACATTTAGCTGAATTTGCCAGTCACAAATAAAAACATATCTTTGCAAACAAAGAAAAGCACAGGAGAAAAACGGAAGAGTTTTAGACAAAGTAGCCAAACTCTGCGGTACTGACATAGTTGTTCCTATGTTATGCAGCACAATACGACCCTGCACTGCATACACAAGACTTGCTACTGACTATAACGGTACGAATTATGGACTTATGAACCATCTACGATAAAAAAAAAATATAGACTTCCCGCATCCACCCTCTTCGTTACCTTTTCTTCAATTCTTATGCACCTACTTTTACTTTTTAGACCTACAAAATTGTTAACATACATTCAAGTGTAGTATACGATAAAAATATTATTCTACCTCCACATCCCCCATACGCAGTTCACGGCGTGTGCGTATCGCACAGGGGTTAGCTTTACTTTTTTATTGAAACAACGAAGTACAAGATGTTAAGATAATTAAGTATAATAACTTTCTTCAAGGGTAACAAACTTTGGAAGAACCATAGAAACAATTATGAAATACTTAAAGTATGTCTAACAATGGCAGAGCGCTCACCTCTGGTGCTTGGGGTTGTTGGTTCGATCCCAGGTCATGCCATGTGGGATTGTGGTGGAAAAATACAGCGTGTGTGGGTTTTCTCGGGGTTCTCCCGTTTCCTCCTACTTTCTTCATTCCACCAATTCTCTCATCGTCATCCATCCGGCCTGAGCCAAAGTTGCCTGAAGGTCTTAAAAATTAAATTAATTCAAATGCTAAGTATGTCTAAATCTCTCGGAACTCTGAGATTTCCAACAAGTTTTCTATTTTTTTCTTTATATCTTCTGCTACCTTTCTTGGATTTGCTGATCCATGAAAATATAGATCGGGACGGGCGTAAGCCATAGTGCTGTTACCGCCCATAAAATTCATTTTATCTTATTATGAAAATATAGCTTAAGCCATCACTATTTTCTTGTCGGATACTTTGTTCAGTCTCTCGCTACCTTCTTTGAACATTTCGTGTGATATGCCCGTCTTTTCTTTCTCCTCTTTCAACAAGATTGAATATGTTTTCGTCCTACGCCATTTCCTCCCTTCCCTCTCAACTTTATTTTTATCCTTTCCATTTCTCAGTTTTTTCCTCTTCTTTCTTTCCTCTTCCTTGATTTGCACTGTACTTTTCATGTGCAGTTTTGACCATGGTGATAAATTCTCTCATTATAAGCACGAAACGGCAGTTAAGCCCACATTTGACATCCCTGATCGCATTCAATGTTCGTTCACACATGGAAGCTCTTGCCTCAGTTAATGCTTGTGAAGGGGCTGAAAACCAACGTCGCACGAAGGTACTGCCATTACAACATTGGCCACATTTATGTACTTTAAATAACACTTTTTAGTCCCATCAAAGGACACCACTACTCATCAGTTCTTCTCTTTCCGTTACAGATTCATTTTCAACCTAAAGCAATATCCATTCATCTGAGTGTGTGTGTCAACAGGAATGTTTAAAGGAAGAGATTTTGCTATCTTCACAAAATCCTCCTTGCTTAGCCTTTTTTACATGATTTTTTGTTTGCTAGCAAAAGAAACCCTCCAACGTATTTGATTTAAATAATTAAAAAAAACTTTTTGTTTCCGTAAACCTTTAACAGAGCTGAAGGTATTTTATCAAAACACACTATTTTATAAGCACGAAGCAAATTTCCCTTATTGCAGACAAGACACATCTAGACCCATTCTTTTCCACAGCTTGGGACTTGCAAGATCTGTTCGCAATTCCTTCAGAGTTCCTCTTCTGTTACTCTTCCCAGTTTTCTGTTCAAGGATCCTCTCAGATCTGATCTCGTCAGATTGTTCATGCAATAAATACTATTGGGCTCATATTTGTTTGCTATGAGCCCTTTTAATACCCTCATATATAATACAATGATGAACAATAATATGATAACTGTCTAACAATGCTAATTTTATTGATATTCAATTACTGTATATAGCAACTGGTTCAAAATAAAACATTTTCACAAAAATGAATGAATGAAGAAATGAAAATTACGGTATTTTAACTACCTTTTTTTTTCCTTCAGAAATATGGACTCTTAGACTCCTTTTATGCACGGCGATTCTGTCACGCGGCAAAGAAGTGATTTGCCGAGCGGTTTCTTCTGTACCTTTTTATTCACGTACGACTTGCGCGCGAGTTGTTAGACACGAGAAAGAAAGGAAATGTGTCGATACAGTGTTGTCAGTGTTTTTTTCTTGAATACTCCATATTTCATGTCTGAATACTGTGGCGAAAAGGAGAAAAAGAAGATGGGTTGTACATCCTATCAACTCCAGTAGGGTTATATTAAATGCTGGGTTCCATGCAGTACATCTATCCACTGATTTATCTTGACGTTTCTGTTTTTATACTAGTCTGAAGATGCCTAAAAGCCATAAATAAAAATTCAATTTAAGAGCGCCTGGCAACACTTTCACGGCAAAATCCAAGCTGCACGATTGCATGAACACAGCCACTGAAATCAACGTAGTTAAAACGTGTCCCCCGGATTTACGCCGCTTGCTATCTCTAGAACACTACATGAGTTTCAGAACAGGCCGGCAGAAAATTCGACACGGGTGCATAAAAGCATCCATTTGCTTCCACTGTTTTACAGAACGGACGGTTTCTGCTACTCTTTTGCCGAGCGACAGAATCGCCCTGCATAAAAGGGGTCTTATAGACCAAGTATTAAAAATATGGACTTTTATGAACCAAGTGGCAGCCCTAAATACACACATGCAAGCTTCATGCACTTCACTGCCAACAATGCGTGTTCATTGCCCGTTGATGAAGCCTTGACGTAATGAATGATCTCTCTGACTGGATAACACACGACTTCCTTATGACTGTCAAAAAAAAAAAAAAAAAAAAAAAAAAAAAATCTTAAACACGTGCTGCTTTCCCCGAGATTAACTGAAGAAACAATTTCTTAACTGTCCATTTTGTCATAAGTATAGAAAGAATTTCTCGAACAGTGCAATCGCATTTTTTTTTTTTTTTTTTTTTTGCCAGCAAACTTCAAAAGAAAATGAAATTTCATCCGCAATAATAATATACATCACTGGGTTTTCTATAAATTATTGTTACTTGTTACATTGTTATCAATTGTCATGGGATCATTTTCATTTCATTACACAGAAATTTTGAAAGTGAAACTCTGACTTTCGAATCATATTTTAATGAAATAATATGTTGTGCTTTTGGTTTTTCTACAGTGAAATTTTGTACACTGCAATACAGAAACAAACAGGACAAGCAGAGTGTTAAGTGGATTGTCTACAAAGTGATCAGAGCTAAGCTTTTCGGTTCTGCTTCTCAGTTTTTACTTAATCTACAAAATAAAGTATATGACAGCATTCTGTAGTATTCCATTAGTTCACAGTGAAATCACAGGAAACCACACCTGAAGTACAGGGTGTCCGAAAAGTTACTGTGAACCAGGGCTCGAAATGGACTGGAGCACCGAAACGACATTGCGGTTCGTGAATATCTACAACCTTCCTGTTCCATCTCGTCACTGTAGTAATAATAAACAAAACGAGACAACAGTAACTAACAAATAACAGTGCTAACAAGAGTAAAGCGTTCCGTTTCGTGAAACTTTCCATTTCGAGCTCTGCTGTGAACTGAATGTACAACTTGTAGTAATGGAGCGAAAGTGCTTTATATCTGTAATCTGTATTTCTCTCCTACAGTCCTACGTGGCGCATGCAGTTATAGAAGGCTATTCTCGAGTGCTTAGTTGACGGAGGACTTCTACAGCATCAACTTCTTGGACTTGTGGCCTCCTCGCTCACCGGATCTCTTATCGCCTTTCTCCTAAGGAAGTAATGAAGGTGAAGGTTGCACAGGTACCCGCACACACTTCTGAAGCTATAGGCTGCAATAACGACAAACATAAATCAAAGCACAGCACATAACTTGGGGTAAGTCAGATGCATATACAGATATATTTGGACGTCCGCGGTTCCATTTCGAACATATTCTGTAGGAACCAGATCGTTGTGTCACGTGTTATTTTCAGTACACAGTAACTTCTCGGGTACCCTATAGGGAGGTGGAAAAAATCATTCTGATTTGAAGAATACGCAAGTATAAAATTTTGCTTAATATGAAAATGGACAGATGTTATAAGTGTGTGCAAAATGATAACAGATTATGGTTCAAGTTTTTTAATATTATTTAGAGAGGAATAAGTGAGGTACTTGTTCGCAACAAGTGAATGCCGGTTAGTTACAGCGAGAGGCTACGGACAATAATTTCCCTCATTGTGCAATATTGCAGTAAATTGGGTCATACGAGAAGGTCGTTTCAAACGTTGTTGTTGTTGTTCTGTTAGATTTGGTGGGATTTTTGCCAATGTTTCCAGATTCCTGGGGTTATACATAGAAAACGGTCCTACAAAAGTGTCACAAAGATGTAACTAACTCAGTGCAAGTACGCTTTATGCAAGTCTGCATAGAATTCAATGCATAGACTCAAATATTTGAAAAATCCAATGGGTGCTTATCAAACAAAACTGAAATATGTGACGAAGCTACCTTATTTTTCCTTTTCGGAACATACAACAATACTAATGTAGTTGTTAGTTTAACAACAAACATCGAAACTTATACAGTCTTTGTCTTTCATCATTTGAATCACATACGAATACACACGCTCTATGTTGCTGTGCGCATTTGCCGTGATGCGTACTAAAAGGACGGGAAACAAGACATGGTTATCTTGGTAATTCGGATAGTTGTCGATAAGTCAAAAAAGACAAACATACGTTCGCTGGGTTCCTACATTCGGAAAATGTTATCTCATATCACTAACATTGACAGTGATTCTGTAATTTAATCAGAATCTGAACACAATCCCGGCATTCGTCTCATGGGGTTCGAACTGTTTACAAAGAAATATTTTTGGAGATGCATAGTAAGTATGCTGTGTGTTTATTAAAGCGGAATTATTATTATTTAAAAAAAGAAAAACCCACAAAATGTCTTGCAAAGTATTTTATCTTAAGTTTTTAATGCCTATTCTTCCTATTTCTGAAATTTCCAATGCATATTTTACAAGTACTCAGTGACTTGCGGAACAGATTGGCTCTGGTGATTACTTGATACGGAATCTGTACATTCTTCTTGTGCTAATCAGCGTTTGGAAACAAACAAGATATAAATTTAATTCAATTCCTGAAGAACCTCAGAATGTCTTGTGCGAAACTAATCTCGAAGAAGACAACAAGTAGTTGCAGTAAGTCTAATTAGATAAACAAGCTTCAACAAGTCGTTCAATTATACGTACGGATTGCAACGAAGCATTACGTGATTATTATTTTCCATCTCACCTTCTTTCCTCTTTTGACCGAGAAAGCATGACGGTCATGAAAGGACGTAGTCTAAGGTCATGGAAGCTCTAAGCGTGTAATCAATGAAAGAATGGGTTGCACTTGCGTTCTACTGAAAAACATTTCCATGTGTGACCAAGTTTATTGTTATTATTTTAACAACTTTCCAAGTTATAATGAATTAAATTCTAATTATCATAGATGGATGTATAAATAAAATTCTAGGGATATATTTTGGCATCTGAAATGATATTAACGTCCTAAACGAGCAGGTGAGCTTCTAAGAACGAGACTTACAGTTGTAAAGTAGGCTCCGAACCACTCCGTTCAATTGACCCATGACCACGCGCATAGAAAATTAATTTGGATTTCACAGTATGGTCCTTGTATTTAACTATTTAATACGGTAATTAAGAAATAAGAGTGTTTCTATCTGTTTTCCCATCGAACAGAAATAAACGTTGTATATTTACCTCACTTATAACAAATTTTCACGCCAATTTTTTTTTAACAACATACACAAGGTAATCAAAAATGTTTTTGACGTCGCATGGGAAGACGTGATCACTGACACGGAAATAACTCAGGTGCTTGAAATACGATCGGGCTGGGAGTGGAAACAATGACTGTGACCACGACAGGCGCTTTGCGCACTCACAGCAGTCATAGTTCTAGTAGTGGTGAATACAAATGGAGGTATCGAAGCAACTCGTTCGGGGTTGTCTCCTTTATGACTTTAAGATGAGTTTGTCCGGAGCCGAATCAAGTTGCCGAATACGCCAAGCCTTTAGAGATAATGTTGTGAATGAACACATTGCCAGGCATTCCAGATTCAGCTCAGGAGATCTGTCCCTGTGTGATGAATTCTACAGTGAGCGCCCATAGAATACGGCAACAGCCAAACGTGTAGTGAGCTTGCCCAACGCTTCCAGATTCCCAATGAAGAAGTCAGACTTCACCTGCATTGCATAGGAACGTCGTACAAGTTGAGCAAGTGGCTACCCTGCTTAAATTGTCCCATCACGTGATTTGTTGACCTGTGTAGTACTGACCCACTTGGCACTTACATATTACCAGCTCTCCACGAGAGGCAGGTTTTCGATAACGATTTGCACTGTATAGCCCAAACGTGTTCAATGGGGTTTATGTACGGTGACTGACTGGTGCACTGAAACGTTCGGATGTCTTGTTTTACCGACCAAGCCTCAGTAATTTTCGCAGTGTGGAATTGAGCGTCATCTTGTATGAACAGAGCCGACGTTTTAGTCAGCATTATATCACCTGTGAATATTGGAAGACCATTCTCCAATATTTCAATATATTCTACGCTGTTAATATTGCCCTTCCCCCCCCCCCCCCCCGTCACACACACACATAAAGTGGTATCCCGCACCATAATAGCAAATCCGCCACGCAAGATGGTGAGCTGGAGTTGTTTGATGCTGAAATCTTAGCAAGACTTTTCTAAACCCATATGCGGTCGCTACATGAAAAGTGAAAGGAAAACTCATCTGAGAAGATAAAACTATACCAAAAGCTCGAAGGGCGTTGCCACTGTTATCGCTTGGTGATACTGGCTGCAATGAGCAGGGGTTTTCGCCTGGCTGTTCTCCAATGACACTACCTGGTGAATATAACACACATATTCGCAGCCTTACAACGTGAATTGCATGCCATCGCCCGCGTTATAGCCCTCAGCTTCCGTGCTGTTGGTCTTGGCCCTGGGCGATTCTTTTTAGAGAAAATGGCGTCCTAACATTGCGAACTTTTCCAAAACCACCGACTTGTTATTGCTGTTACAGTAAAAGTAACAGTCCCAACCACCTGAAGGTATAAGTCGACCAGAGTAGGAGTAGACGCGAGGGTGAGGTCGCTAGTGGTTGTTTATACGCTGCAGTAGATGTCTTGCCAAGGACATAAACAGTGTTACTAAAGGTGTAGTCGGGAAAGTATACCAAGAAATATACTCTTTTAAAACTATGAAACTTGCTTTTGTGTGAGATTACTATTGTCTCATTATTGAGTCTGACTGCTTCCTTCTAGCAATTGTGGGAGGGGCTGAAATATCACTTAGGGGCTTTACAGCATGTTTTACACGAAAGGGAATCATTGGGGCGGAAAGCAAAGGTACTTCTCCAAGGTTAAAGGTCGTTGCATCTGGAAGTCACAGTGTAGACTTGTCGAC
>JAGDQP010026289.1:12994-26061 GCA_022664845.1 Lepisma saccharinum
GGGGGGGGGGGGGGAACGGAATTTGGATCTTTTCTCCAAAGTTGTCAGAATTACTGTACACCCTGTACAAACGCTATGGGAGTATATATATATAAAGAATGGTCAACTTGTTTATGTTAATTAGTTGCTAAGATATGATTTGTCAAAAGTAGTACAATATGCCACGTTTTGAGTTTCAGTAATTATCAACAAAGAACTTTAAAAAAGGAATATCTCCGTAGATTTCCCCTGAAATTCATCTCTCTTTAATTTCCATAAAGAGCTAAGAAAAATAATTACCAAAATCTATGGCTTGGACGGTACACAATCTGTTTCTTGTAAATGCCTGCATTGAGATGAAAGGAGTCTGTTTTGATTACAATAATCAGTTCCCTTTATTTTCGTAGGTAAAGCTTTTTGAAGACAAATATTCTATATTCGGGACGGGCGTAAGCCATAGTGCTGTTACCGCCCATTAAATGCATTTTATCTCTTAACAAATATTCTATAAGCACAGAACTTTAGCATAAAAAAAATCACGAACTTGTATGTTTCGCCATGAACTGGTATTTATTGTTCCACTCAATCGGGAGCAATCTGGGCCATAGTATGTTTTTTTGCAACACGAATCGCATTTGTGATTACACTGCATGTAACTACGAATACTTTCTTATTTATGGCCACAAGACAGTTCTTTTAAATGGAAAATTCTAGAGCTTTACTTTCTTGGCGCATTCAAAACAGTGATAAAACTGGTACAAATTATGCACAAGAATGAAAGTGAATCAACACATTCCTTAACCGTGACTTAACAAGCACTTAAAATATTTCAACAAAAGAACATAGGATGTGTGCAGCCACGAAGAATTCTAATACTTCATCATAAAACACATTCTGCAGCCATAATTCTGGGAACGGTATATTCTTTTGGAAATCACAGGAAACTGAGATAGCCTCTTAGGCCAGGCAATAAAGAATAATTAGGGGAAAGATGAATTACTATTTTTTTATCATTTTGTCCTATTTTAAAACCCTCTACTTGTTTCTGCTCTGTTTTGTAAAACCTTGAACAATTTACCTTACTTGTCACTCTTCTTTTCTTTATCTTGTTCCCGACAATCACACTATTTCCTAGCCATCCTTACACTTGTAAGTAAACCAGAAATAATAATAATAATAATAAATAATAAAATAAATGTGTAGTTCTGATATTGAAGGAATTTTTGTAGAGTCAAAATTGGACCTTCATGCAGACATTCCTGTTAATGTCGTTAATCTGCAGTAATCAGCTTCGTTCAAATTAAAGTAGATAAGCTACTTATCACAATCCACAGATGATTTTTTTTCTCAACATACAATTCTAAACTGGACCTCGATTTTATAATTTCAACTGCTTAGATCAACTGCGTGATCGAACAACAGTTCTCTAGTATCGCTGTAACTTGATTAAACTTCTGATTATGTAAAGAACTTTTAATGGGTTTATGTCAGTTTCTGGCTTCCTGAAAAAAAAACAGATCCATTTTCACGAGCGAGTGCAACCAACAAACCTGAGATATCGCCGTCAGTCCACTGCAACAACTTGAGAGCTACCCGTACGTTTATATCAGCGTCCCCCTCAGAGTCCTGATGTTACTCAATTCAATACTCTCTTTTTATAATCATTAGCGGCTAGAGACTTTATTTAAGGTACAATCCCAGCATACGCTTGATACGATTTAAGAAAACCCTGAAAATATCACTCACAACGGCCGGCGTGCGCGTGACTCGAATCCGCTACTTGTCTCGTATTCTGCCCCTGTTTAAATTTTACCACTGAGTATGGCGGAAAAACTCCCATAACACTTCCTTCATAAGTATCAGAGTTAAGATGAGTGACTAAAGGATGCGGGAAGGAGTCAGCCAGAGCCTATTGTGGAGGTATCATTCCGTGACTTGCCTGGATGTAGAACCCAGGACCTCCCGAAGGAGAAGTCAACGCTCTACATTGTATTTTCTCTCTTCTGGGGAAAAATTATGGTTTCAGAGGCCGTGACCCTCCGAACATGTCCCGTTAAGACACACTGTTTGTTAATCCAGAGCATGCGGAATTAAAGTGCATGCACGATTGTAACAAAACTTTGCACATACATATGCAAGATAAGCGAACATATTTTTCTAAGGAAAAGTTGTTTGACGAGACAAAATACCCTGAAATATGTTTCAGCCGGCGCGGTGCTGGAATCTAGACCCCCAAAAAAAGACAACACTAAATATTGAAAGCAGTAAACTTTAAACTTCAACCATTAGATGTTTATTTTCTTCCCTTGTGGAAGAATTTTGTGTACCGTTCAGGAACACAGTTATATTAAAATGAATTATTAATTGCAATTTTGAAGACAATATCATGAAGTAATCTTTGACTCAAGAGTTAGTTCTCCTCCCCAAGATACATAGAAACGTCATCAAATACGCCTGGTATGAAATTACATACACAATAGAGAGAACGGCAAAAATTCCGATGCCTGAGAATATTTCTTTCAACACGAATGGCGTATCGACGTGAGACATTTATGCACAGTTACTAATTCGTTGTGTGTGGTGCAAAGATTTTACATTTCTTTGTGGAACCCTTGTTGAGTAAATAAAATGTAAGTAATTTACTAATAAAATTAGTCCTTGCAATTGTCTTGCTTGAGAGGTATTTGGAGCTCTCAAGCAGTTTTCCCGCAGGAAAAATAAAACACATAAATGTTCGCTTGTTTTACGTCTACTATCTATGTGCGAATTTTCATCCGAATTGTTTCTGCTTTCCTATCACTTTCAGTACCGGCTGAAACACATTTCCGGGTATTCCTCCCCCCCAAAAAAATTCCGCTTATACGTGTTCGTAAATTTTACGTCTACTTTCTGCGTGTAATAAGTTTCATTAGAATCGTGTATGCATTTACTTTACTTGTGCTCAGGATTCACGAACCATGTTGCCCTCAGAGACACATGTTATCCATCAGACAGTGTGTCAAAGAATAGAAAAATGCGTGTTCGCTTATTTTATGCCTATTATTTACACTACATGCAAAATTTCATCCGATTCAGTTCTGTTCTGTCAATTTAAGCGCCGGACTAAAAAAATGAATGTTTAAAATATTATGAACATTTGTTTTAACCCCCCCCCTTTTTTTTAGGAAGATGTAAAAACCACACGTTCAAAATTATTTTTCTGGAAAATGCCATATTTTCCACCACCTTACTCGATATTATTGCAATTCTAGAATAAATATTTCCCAGAACAAATTGGCCGCAGAATGGATGAAGGTTTCTATTCTATGTATTGTTATAGTGTCATTAATAATTTAATTTTGAAAGTTGAACTTATTCCTCGGCAAGTTATAGTTCGGGCCCCGATTTTTAGGATGTTATAAACATCGTTTGAGGCTTTATAAAGAGTTGGTTTAACCTAATTTAGGGTTTACTTTTTCTACCATCCATGCATTAAACTGATTAATATTTGCATTATGAAACAACCAGGAAATAAATTTCAACTGCAAACACATTTTCCTTGATATGTTAACCATTTGCTGAGCATAAAGCAAAGAAAAAGAAATTAATATTCAAAGTTCCTATTTTCTCCATATTTAGTTCAAGTTCTTTCCTATTAAGAGTTTCGTGTAATAATGCAAACTTTTCTTTTCTTTTATCAAATGTTCGATTTTGTCTCTTCAACTCATTTTAGCCGTTTTTAGGATTTGCACATTTGATTAAGAAATGACAGAAACGAAAATATATATTACAATAGTGTTGTTAGTACGTAAGGAATAAAATAGGTTAGAACCTAAGAATGCGGACCCTAGTTATAATTATGCTAAGATCCAAGAAATGTAACTAACACACAAAAGGTTTTGTTTTTTATGCTGCTTTGTTCTAAAACACACAAAATTGCGTAAATTTAAGTTTCTATTATCAAAATAGTGGAATAGAGAATTGGGAGAACACTTACACTTCCTTTTCTGTAACTAAAACTGTAATAAACTGAGCTGTAATATTTAATAAACTCGCATCGAATACTTTAACAAAGATGTAAACCTAGCCTGTAATGCAGTAATTATCATGACATTTTTTACTATAAGGTTATTACACTCGTGTTCATTTAAATTCAGCAACTGTAATTTGCAGGCAAGTGATATTCACAAGTTTATTCCGAATTTCCTTTTAATGTTAGCTCTTCTGGACTACCTTCAAGGTTTGTGGTCCATACATTTGGTACATTATTTAAATTGACGTATTCATTGATTTTTTTTTAAACAGGGCACTGTGCGGAGTTGCGTTATTCTGCTGGTACATACCATTCTTGCCGGGGATCATAGGTAGCACAAAAGAGTAAACTTTATCTGCAAAGAGCTCTGCGTACAACGCACTTATCAAGACAGACTTCCAGATTAACTAGTAACTTCTGCAAGCTGCAATAAAACACACCCTACGTGGGAGACGGTTACGAACCAGAGGTGATACACGCACTGGACAAATTCTTTGGTTCACGTTCGGATTCACTGTCTGCCCGAGCGTTGAAGACAGGTCTTTACTTCTAATGGGGTCATTTTTATTTTATTTTCCCGGTACGTCTTACTTATTATCGCGGTAGGGTCAAAACCGACAGAACTTTGTTTGCCTTATATTACCTAGCACATGAATTTTCAGCAGGGTTTACTTTAGAAATTTTAAAATGTTAGCAATTTTGCAAAAACTGATTTAATTTTTTTAGTATTCTCATATATTCTTTAGTAAAATTACTAAATTGGCACTTACTAACTTTGTTATAATAAAAGGGTCCCGGGTTCAAATTTCGCTGGGGCACGTGTGGTTCGGAGTCCACGTTAAACTATAGGCCGCGTCCTTAGGACGTAATCTTCAACCGATTGAAGGCAATGGCAAACCACCATCGGTTCACCATGCCCAGAGACCTTCTTGTGACAGCATCACTACTGTCAGATGGAAGATATTAAGTAGTGAATGCGAAACACTACAGATGTCTGTTTTTTCGAGTGTTGAGTTCTTAGAAAAATACACAACTTTAGTTTTTGTGCATCTGATTAATTCTTCCACATCTCAAAAATTAAATAAATTGTTGAATAAATTAATGTATGGTACGAGGTGTATTAGAGTAAAAGTGAGTTTAATGTATGGAAACCCATTATGCAATTAAAATTCTTCAAGGTCATGATTTTGTTTTTCCATATATCTAAGAATAGTTATAAATTAGCTGTTATTTTCTCCAGCCCATTTTTATATGTTACGAGTCCATCATATCACATCGGAATCATTTTTTATTGGTTGTCTGGAAGAGCACAAATTTAGCTTTCTATTTTCTAAGTTATCTATCTTCTCCATATGTGTATACAGTCGGCATTACTCAGGCTAATTCCAGACATGTTAATCCGACCTTTATTACACTTATACATCAATTGATCTGAAATATGTTGAAGAAAAGATCCTTGAAAGAGAAACAGAAGTATATCTTTGGGAAAGTGATTTTTCGTTTCCTTTGAGCACGTATCACAGTGTTCCCGTGTCCCCGCTGACGATTCCAACTATAATTGTCTCTACTGGTTCCGAAGTGTCAAGTGACTACAGCCAAATTCCTAGAAATGTTTATCCTTACCGCTCCAGATACATAAAATAGATCTACCACTGGTAAATTATTTCTGAAATTCTTGGGAAACATAATCTGGATGGAACAAGAGGACTTTGAATCTATTGAAAATAAAGAATTAGCACCAGCTGTTGCATGATCTGATGGGCGCAGGATTTTCTACATTTTCGGTTAATATTTTTGTGTTACATTTTCGACAAGATATTCGCCGCGCGAGGTACTCCTTCATGACTAAGTGATGTCTCCTTACCATGTCAACAAACAAGGGGAAATAGGGGAATGTGGCGTGATCTCTCACTCGCAAACTAAAATGTCCATACTGGGTTATTAATTACTTATTCTTCAGGACATCCTAACAGGTACTTAAGCCTTTTTGCTAAAATGACTTGAAATTATTTCGCAAAATTGAAGTCTTTCGCATTGTCAAGAAAGAAAGAAAAGCAAATAATCCCTGATAATGGGGCTTTTCATTTCCAGCGTGGGAAGGAGCAAATTTCCACACAAAGGGACAAGAACATCAGGATCCCTTATCCCAGAAAATATAGCTGTAATTGCTGAACTGGCCAAAAATCCTGGGAAGGACCTCGGCTAGGGTGGTCGGTGTGAAAGAGTTCGATCTTCCTCATATTTCAAGCGCTTATTATTATTAGAAAATACAGCTGCCACAACAACTAAGCAGGCTGGGTAACGAACGGATGATCTTTTCTAGAAATTTTGTTTCCCGCAAAATTAGGACTAGCAGATAAGTCGGCCAAGTAATGTTGCAAGTAAAAATAATTTTAACAGAAGTGCATAGCAACCACGTTATAGTATTCAATATACAAACCATAATAAGACACAATTCAAAGTGTCTAAATATTATTCGCAATCGACTTTAAAATTGTTAATATTAATTTATTTCCTTAGACCAGAGTTTCCCAACCTTGGGGTCGCGAGGGAAGGTGAAAAAATAATTTAATTAGGCTTTTGTAGGTTAACACTAATAAATTTAAAATAAAGTATTTTATTTTGCTTGTTGCTTTTAATAATTACTAAAGATAATGTAGTGTGCTGAAGTTTTGGATAATATAATTAGGATACTTATTATAAATGCAGGAAATAAACTGTTATGTTTTGAAATGCAAATATTACACAAAATAAAATAATTGTGGGTCGCCGGCTAGACAGTATGGTGGAAGGGAATCGCGGACTAGAAGGAATGATGAAAGGGGGTCGCAGGATGAAAAGGGTTGAAAAACGTTGCCTTAGACAATCTATTTATGCTATAGGGCGCGTGTACAGATTTTACGTTACGTTTTAAGGTTCTTACAATGTATCCTATAAAAATAGGATTTCCTCTTAGAGTGGAATGGTCATACGTACACACTTGCAATTCAACATATAAAAAAGACAGTGACTTATTTGTTCAACCTACACGTTCTGCGTAGTTGTTTTTTATCGCATACCTTTATGTTCTAACGTTACGATTTCCCCGACTTTTTATATTAAAACTTCACATTTTACAGCCAAGCCATAAATTCACTGTGAGTGCATTTGACTTCCGCCACAACAGGAAATCAACATACCTCTATTATTACACTTCATGAAACAGTTGTGCGTTACCTGACTTTATAGTATTATTTGCATTGTTCAAAGACGAGGGGGGCGGGGATTCTATTTAAACGAAAAATCCAGATCACATAAAATTTATGTTTCATGTCTTATCAGAATTGGAATATCATCAATAACAGCTGAATCATTTCACAAATATTTTCATTTTTTTTTCTTTTTCAAATTTTCATTACGGTATATGAGCTGTACAGTCAACTATTAAGGTTAATGTAAAATAACAATCTCCAACAAAAGATGGCAGCAGTACCTCCGTATATGTCTAATGTATTTTCTTTAGCGTTGCACGAAATTTCAATACTGTCCCTACAAATTTAAATCTAGAGTTCTATCTTTCAGGGAAGAAAGTTCATAACATATTCAAGAGTTCGATCAATGCCGATTTTCTATTTTCGTTTTTGTTCACTGTTCAAAGAGCTTCATTGTTACCGGTTTTGGGCATTGATCGAACTCTTGAATTGGTTTATGAATTTTCTTCTCTGAAAGTTTGAACTCTCTACGCTTGAATTTGTAGCAGCAGCACTGAAATTTCGTGCAACGATAAAAATACATTAAACATATACGGAGGTAGTGCTGCCATCTTTTGTTGGAGATCGTTGCTTTACATTAGCCTTCAGCCGTCTTAACTTTCAGGGATGACGTTCCTCGGCAAACACTTTTCTGGAATGGGGACGATTCCCGGCAATTATGCTATGTACCTCAGTTTCATCTGTACCTGACTTTTGATCGGCAATGGGTAGATATATGGGTTCGAACCCCAGTGCCGACTATCCAGACTGAGGTCTTTTGGATCTTCCCTCAGTTTCACCAGGCGAATTCCGGGAAGGTACCTTAGGAAAACTTCTGGGCGATACCTTTCCGATCACTTATCTAACCGCAGCCTGTACCAAAGATGCCAAAAGGCCTTAAACGAAATTCAAGGTAAGTTTCACCTGCTTTCGCCTGGTGAAACTGAGGGAAATCCTGGAAAATCTTACTCAATATAGCCGTCACTTACAGAAATCGAACCTGCGTGCTTCACTTGTGCTAATCCTACATCAGTGACCATAACTACGGGGACTGGGTCTGAAGTTCTGTTAAAACTCATATCCATATTCTCAATAACGGTCTTTGCATTGAAAACGAAAATAAAATAATATAAATATGTAAAATCAAGCGAACCCGAAAATTATCTATTACCTGATGTGGTGCCTGACATAACTCGAATGGAGCACGATTAAGGTACACGCATTTTTTCCCCCTTGCATTGGAAATAGGGCAAAACTGTATGACTGTAAAAGCGAGCAGAGTTGCAGAGTTCTGAGTACAGAGGGCAAGGGACGAACTAGGAAACAAACAGGTAATACTCGGAATTGAACATCAATTTCGTGACCTATTCACCGTACATCCACATGTTTCGAGTTCTGTTATCTGTCATACATTTATTTAATCGATCTACATACAGAAAATGCTGTCTTAAAATATATCTGCTAGTCTGCAGCACTATATGAATACAATACTTTGCTTTCGAAGTTGTGTAGAGCACATATGCAGAGAGAATGAATCAAGTGTGCATAACATGAAATACCACAGAAACGTTGTCACGCAAGTCTTTTGGTGCCTGCCATTTTTTTCTCTCACATACACGCACAAGGTTACACATATCTGAATATGTTTTGCTGCTGAAAGATCTACTGTAATTCTGTTTTCATCAAATTGTATGGTACTATATGGGGAGAATGTTTAGCAACCCAACGCAGCACTTCTCGGCCAGGCTTCGCGCTTGATTTACCTTTCTCCGCCCGCCAATCAGCCCGTTGATTCTTCGGTAACATTACACCACACGTTCAGTTATGACTATAAAATAGCTTAATTTACAAATTTGAACACCAGAGTGTACCGAGGGTATTGAAGAACCACCTTCATTATTAATACATGTAAAATTCGTGGAAAGAAATAAAAGATATATTTTGCAATAAACCGTGCAGTCATGGGAGAGCAAATAACGGGCGGGGATAGGTAAGTCAAGCGCGAGCTCGGCCGATAAGCGCCGCATTGCGTTGCTAAACGTATTCCCTGTATTTGATGAACGTTCTGATAATTGCTCGTAAGAATTATTTAGATGGCCACGGTTAATGTAACTCTGCGCCAAAACTTTGTACCAGTCGTACTTTTTTCTTCTCCCAATAAATTTGGAATGGGTTGAGAGATTTGAGTACAATTTCCTGTAATGTAAAGATAATGCGATTTTTTGTAAGTTACAATAAACTGTACTCAAATCGGTTTATCAGTAATTTGAAGAAAAAAATACAACTGGTACAAACTTTTAGTGTTGACTGTACTATATGGTACTCCAGCACACTTCCACAACATGAATCTATGGTCGCAACAGATTGTGAGAATTCTTGTTCAGCACAAAAGCATGTCAATACAATGGCGAGTATGTATTAGATCAAAGAGTGATGTTTACCAAGCGGCGGTAGCTCAGTTGGTAGATCGTTGACTTCGCATTCGGGAGGTCCTCGATTGGATCCCAGCGGCCGACCATCCTGACTGGAGTTTGTCCAGGACTTTTCCTGTCACAGGTATATGCCGGGTGGTACCTATAAACTAGAACTGGCAGACTACCTACCAACATTCTCTCCCTTCCCAGCTTGAGATGCCTAAACGCAACAAAAAAAAAGTTGTTTTTTTTCTTATGGGTATTTAATGTTACACAGTATTCTGTTATGGCAAATGTTCAAAACGCCTGACATTGTACGCAAACTATTCCGGAAATTAGTATCTGGCACCTGGGAGAAAGTTATAATTGAGAGGACTGAAAACTAATGTAACATAGTGAGAAGGTACTGGGTTCAAAAGGATTGCCGTTTCCATCTGACACTATAGACAAGGCACTGAATACCAAATTCACAGCTGTATAATTCTTCGTTCGTTCCTTATTCCCTAAAATTAACAGACTGGCTAATACCAAATGATTTATTCAATTCTCGAAAAGCAAGGGCTTCATTTGGGTTATATCGCAGCTCATTAAATGACTATTTATTAAAACTCTGGTAAATTTTATTTTATATGGGTCATTCTAGTAACTTCGGACAACTGCACTATTTACAGCCTAATTAAAATCAACAAACACCCATGCCGGGACCTAAATGACTATTTTATCTCCACAGCCTAATTTTATTCTCATATATGATTTTCATTATCGAAATCCAAAATGTTTATGAAGTACTTCCATCAAGAAACGAACATGCTGGAATTTTACAAATGGCCAAAACAATTTAGAATATTGCGATTCCCACGGTGTCGTCTTGACCAAAGTTTCTTTCAATCCTAGAACATGTTTCCTGGATGACTGCTGATCTGTAGTTATATGTGCTCATTCCGTGAAATGTAGGGGTGACTAAAATATCCAGATACTCATAAAATAAATAAGAGGAGAGGGATGGAGAAGGAATTTAAGCAACGTATGAAAAAGATACGCAAAGAGATCCACACACCAAGGTCTAATGGTTACGATTGCTGATTTCGGACAAGAACTAGGGAAGAAGTGTGAATATATCCTGTTCACGCCGACCATCCTGATTGAAGATTTCTTCAGACTCTTAACGAGAATAGCGGAATGGTACTTAGAATAACGGTCCCTAACTTTGAAGCGTTATGAGGATAAAAAAATGTACAGTTTTGACAGCGTGTAAATACTTTTTCAACAGGTTTCCATTCAAAGCCCACGGCAATTCATCGTGTTTTATTTTCATGTGTACCTACAGGCCTATGAGACAAGTAAAGATTATATACACTGAAGTGTCAAAAGTTATCGGATAACTACCTAATAACTTGTGGGACCCCCTCGAGCACGGCGAAGTGCAGCAACTCGACGTGGCAGGGACGCGACAAGTCCCTGGTAGTCTGCTGGAGGGATGTGCAGCCATGCAGTCTCGATTGCCGTCCACAATTCGGAGGTTGTTACTGGTGGATGATCCTGGGCATGAATAGCTCATTCGATGATACCCCACCACATGTGCTCGATAGGGTTCATGTCCGGCAATCTACAGGACCAAATCATGCGTTGGAAGTTATCAGAATATTCCTCAAACCAGTCGCACATCACTGCTGCCCGGTGACATGGAGTATTGCCATCCTGGAAAATACCATTTTTGCCAAGGTACACGAAGTCAATAAAGCGTTGGAGATAGTCGCCCAGCAGCTGAACATAGCGCTACCCGGTCAATGTCCGGTTCAAGCGAACCTGAGGGCCCAAACTATGGCCAAGCTACCAACAGCTTGCACAGTGCCTTGCTAACAACTTGGGTCCATGGCCTCATGGGGTCTGCGCCACACCTGGACCCTACAATCCGCGCGTACCAACTGGAAACGTGACACCTGACTACGCTACACGTTGCCAGTCCTTGTGTTTCCGAGTCCATGTGAGTCGCCGCTACGGATGAGCAGCGATTAGTAGCGACACACGTGTCGGTCATCGTCTGCGATACCCCATGGAGATCAAATTGCGCTGCAATGACCTCTAAGACACGTTGTTGGGACGTCCTACATTGATTCCTGCTGTATGATCATGCTCTGTTGCTTGTCTGTTTGCCCGGATGAGTCTGCCCAGATGGATCGAAATGCCTTCACTGCGGTACTCACGGTCCACCCTTGACACTGTGGAGCGAGTAAAGGTCAATGTATACGGACGACTTCTAAAATCGCATGCTCCATTCGTCTAGCGCCAACTAGCATTCCGCGCTCAAACGACGGTAATTCCCGTCAGGCTGCCATCACCGCGGTACACGACGTTTCACTGCACTCACAGAAATCCAACTGACCACACGGCAACTGCCTCGCGTCGTTCGACCGGTTTGCCGCGATGTTAACGCGCCGTCAACTAGTTTCCTCCCGCTATCCCATGACTTTGGCACTTCGATGTATACTAGACGCTTACATTATCTAAGCCTTATTTCGTAGCTATTAATGTAATTACATTTGTCTCTTAAGCTCTGTACTATATCAGCTTGATTTCTTAGTTTCTGGAAAATGAAGTCATTTTTTTAACATACATAAATATATGTAATTACGGTATCTTCACTGAATGGAGATTAGATTTTGGGTCGCTGATTGTATATTGTTTCAGTCAGACAGTCTCTGAAGAAGCGTCCAGCCTAGATAAATACGAATAGTGGTTCCTTGAGTGCCCCTAAGGGCGGGGCTACGGTATCAGTTCGTTGGTTGGTTGACTGTGAATGCTAGCAGTTCGACACGCAAAGAAACCGAAAATCTTGATTACCTTTATAGTTATTTACGCACCGTTAAGAAAATGTTAGCAAGTCAGTCATTCGGCCCGCAAAAGATCAAGTGCAGTGTAGCTTATAGGCCAGCTACAGTCTTTCAATACGACTTGTTTCCTTGCTTTCCCTAAGTAACACAAAGCGAATGTAGAAACAGTGCCTTACATTAAGGCCATGGGAGCCATTTTCATTTATACCAACAAAGACAAAAAAAAAAACTGGTTGTAAAACCCATACAATTTATAGTTTACAATGTTTCGGACGAACGCTATTTTCAAACGACGATAAAATTTGAAATACTGACTGTATTTCTGGGTGTACCGTCAACAGAGGTGAAGTCAATCAGGGTGGGGTGAAGCCAATCATCACTAAATGTAGTGATTTTGCACTTCAGTCACTGCCTCGCTACATGAAACAATGGCAGTACCTTAGTATCATTGGTATTAAGGTATTAGCATAGTTTCACGCACCCACCAAATTGCAGGATCGCAAATACAGAATAATTTAGCTTTGATCGACTTCACCCCCCGGTGATGGTATGTTCTGTATTCTATATATATATATATATATATATATATATATATATATAT